>OMKK01032435.1:0-40158 GCA_900302305.1 Polymixia japonica | reverse complement strand
GTATTATAGCGATAATGGCATTTTAAAAACTACTGAATGTCAGTCAGTGCTAAAACTAGAGGCAGAGGGGATGTAAAAAAATAAATAAATAAATTAAACCTTTTTAAAATCTTGTCATATTTTCCAAGCCTGAATTTTCTCGGCCACCACGCACCAGTTAGCGTGGTCAAAGTAGGTGTGTGTGACGTGAAGCTCCTCGACATGATTCTCGATCAGCTCTGCCAGTTCTCCCTCCCTAAAGACATGATAGTACCTCAGGCAGGATCCTGCCGCCTGCCCCTCGCCATCCTGAGGACTCTGTGTGCTTTTCTCTTGCTCTCGCCCTTTTCCCTGTGGGTCTCCGTCGTTCTCTATGTTCCCAGGCGGCTTGGCGTGTTCCTTCTGGTAGGGGACTAGATCCGGCAGAGCCAGAGAGCCGCACTCTTCGACTATGGCTGCGGAGACACCCTGGTTTTCTGCGGCGTTGGTACCGGCGTCGCCTCCGTCATCTTTCGGTCCAAGGTCTGTGACCGAGTCGAAGACGTCCTCCTCCGAGCTGATCACGGACGAAGCCGAGAAGAAGCTGGACACCTGCTTGATGAGGCCCCGTCCTCTCCCGCGCCAGGCGGCCTTGCTCCCTTCATTTTCTCCTGTAGGAGAGGATAAAGCGCTCAGGTCCCTGGAGGCCGACCGAGAGATGGCCAAGCTTCCGAAGTCGAACACGGAATCCAGGGACCTGGAGAAGAACCACAGCCTCTGGGTTCTCTGCTGCTGTGCGGTGCAGGCGACGTCTTCCTCGTCCACCATGGAGGATGTGCTTTTCACCTTCCTGTGCTTGTCGTTGTTGTTGTCTATGGCTTCGCTCACGCTCTGTGCTGCGCCCCTCCTCCTGGCTCGCTCCCCGTTGAAGCTGGAGGGCGAATGAGGGTTGGGGTTCCAGGGGACGAAGATGTCCTGTTTCTCGAATTTACGACGCTTCTGCTCCATGGCCCACACGTAGATCATGATGTGCCCTCCCACACGCAGCGTGCGCGCCATCTCCTTTATTGCTCGAATACGCCGTTCTTTGGTGGACAAATGATGGATGACTACAAGAAGAAGAAAAAAAAACTGGTCAGGAAAACGTTAAGTATGATGGTGGGTAGGCATTTATTCAATTATAGTACTGTGTCACATTCAGCCTTTTAAAAAGGTAATTTCTGAGTAAGTGAGTCATATCATGCACATTACAAAGGGTGCACAACGTAAATTACTAGTGTGGCTGTTTGCTGCCGTCGTTGTGCTCATAATTAGATACTCCTTATGTTTGAATAAAGCCATAAATTATATCCCAATTGTGTAACCACTGTTGGCTAGGCAACATAACCTCGTTGGACCTTATTGGGGCTTAGTTATCCTTCGTCACTTGATACACCGATGTTTACCATCATTATCAGTCATTTCATTTTAAGCAAACGGCAGAATGGGGAGGCAGGCTTTATGACCGGGGAGGGAGGTGATAAAAACATGACCGAGATGGATGAATGACCCTCGACCCCGTAATGTGTCTATTACCTGCAATGGAGAGCACAGCGTCAAAGCAACTGTCCCTGTAAGGCAACTGCAGCCCATCGCACATCTGGACCTCATGTCCTTGGCTCCAGGCAAAGTCCACCAGGGGGCGACAAACATCACACCCCAGCTTGAAGACCTCCTTATTGATGCTAAGGTATTTGCCATTACCACAGCCTGCAATAGAGTTCCAGGCGTCACATGACTTGTTTAGTTTACACTGCCATGTTGGCAGGAAAAGCAACAATGAATCAGCGTTGATTTCAAACCGTCAGAGTTCACTGTACACTTTAATTCCAAGGACATTGAACGCTATACTGCAAAACGTGATAGATTAGCATTACTGTAGAGTAACAACGGCCAGTGTAATGCAATCGCTGTGCTAACTTGTATGTAGCGTTAGCTATTTTACCAAGAGTTAACTACATTATCACTGTGTGAATTAACTGGATTGAATGAAGCAATACTCCCGCTTTACTGCCAATATGGCGGATGAGCAGGAAAGGTGCGTTTTGTGGGAGTGATACCTACCCACGTCAGCGACGATGCTCCCCAGCGGTTGATCCAGGAGGAACTGGCGTACCTTAGGCCAGGCTTTGTAGCGGCTGTCATTAAAATAGGGAGCAATCTTCTCATAGACACTGTGCACGTGGTCCTTCTCGAGCCGGTTGGCAGCCTCCTCCATCGTCGTCATCCAAGCTGCCTCATAGAGCAGCTTCACGCAGCATCATGTCTGCAAAGACAAACACATCTGCCTGCTCACGTCCAAAGGATAAAGCCATCAGCGAGTTCATCAATCACACGAATGGACGTGGGAAATATCAATAGCGGTGGAGAGCCCTGAGACAACACCACAGTGGTGTCGCTGTCAGCCAGCTGGTTAAGGTCACACAAGGTCAATTGGAAATCTTCTCTCAGACGGCAGAGACACTCAAATGTCTCTCAAGCCGCAAGAGGCAATTTAACATTTGACCCTCCACCCAGTACACCTACAGTGGTGAGGATCAATCAGATCCACCTAATCCAGTCCCCTCCACCCTGCAGTCCTCGACGAGGGCAGACCACGTTAAAGAATACCGGTGAGCGCGTTTGATTTGTCCAATCTGCCACTAGAGTTACGCAACATAATAATGCCATAGCCTAGGTACTGCCAGAGCAGGATCCATAAATTACTTACAAGGTAATGGGACGACCGCGCCTCTTAGAGCACTCAGTAGTCATTTCAACAGGGTTCAGTGGGTTTGCCAGGCCCAGAGCCAGCTCAAATTGTTTATATCGTAATATGAAAGCAAAATACATTTTTTAGTTCATCCAAAAACTTAAACCCACTTAAAAATCATGCGTGTCGCTGCAAAAGGAATTTTCTGCCGTGAATAACAACAATAAATACAGCAGCTATGCCTCGGGAAAATTAAATTCCCTGGAAATGTATTCCACATGCAGGCAGTCTTTTCCATCATCTAAAACAGTAAATAACTGAATACCAACTTTTCATCTGGCAGTTATTGTTATTGTTGGTAGAAATATAGGGAAACAGAATATCACCCACACAAACTGCCTAACATTTTGCTACTTGGTTGTATGCTACCTTCTGAGAATCATCTCATAGCTGGAATTTTTTGACAGGGCTGTGACACATTCCCAGAGACTGCAGCGTGCTTCGAGCATGTGGTTCAACGTTAGCTGAAAATAGAATAATGGGGAGATGCAGTTCGAAGACCAACTGTGACATTTGTCCACGTTAAGACAATTCTTGTAATTGGAAACAAATGGTTTATGCCTAAAATGTTTAGAAACGCATTTGCTTTGAATACCACGACTCTCCAGAAATCAATATCAAATTGGGAGACTACATAATTGCGATGTTTACCTTCTGTCTGTTTTTTTTTTTCTCCAGCCATGCTGCAGTCTGTCTGGGTTTATTAGAATTCACCCCACTACCCTGTGCAGTAGGGGTGATGCTGGGCCTGCCTCACTACAGTTCAGTTCTGTTTGGATGGCGACGTTCCAGTTAATGACATTCTATATGCTAGTGTTGTTACTCTCTACCAAATATGGCCATTTTACGACAAAAGAATATATCAGTGTGCAAAGCCTCTTGTTCAAACAATAATTTGTGGTATCCTTCATAGCACGTAATCTTCTTGACTAATCAAGTTTATTCTCCATTGTCATAATGATCCGAGATGTGATATTGCTGCAAGCACATTATACAATGTGAGAATGTGTGCAAACATTTTACAAAGCAAAAAAAAAGAAAAGAAAGAAATTTCATTACACATTGTAACCTGACTTGAAACATATTCTCAAAGGAGCAGCTATTGTGTTTGTTATGAGTCATTTTATTACACATTTCCTCACAGCCTGACACCAATTGTCTCAGTTCTTTTCAGAAATGGTTTTAATCGCTAAATAGATACATGTAGGTATGCTAAGGGATTTAGCAGAAATATTGTTTGTGAAAAGATCTGACAATTGCTTCAACATCTGATGCTTGGCTGGATTCATATATTAAATCGTGTAACAATGATGAGGGAGAGACTTACTGTCATCCTGTTGTGGTTGAATTAAAAACTAACTGAATAAAGGTTTGAATTATGTTAACAACATTGCATTTAATGTGACAGTGACTCCGTTTGCACATTATGAGAATCTTCCGTTACTGAATTTGATCTGGCGAAGATGTTTTGTTTTTAAAAGTCTGTGAAAATTATATATCTTTTCAAAATGACTTACGGAAAGTTTCATTAGGTGTGTAATTTATGAATTTGAACTTGTCAAATGGATTGAATACATCCTGCAGAGTTGTCAATTTAAATTAGAAGTTGTCAATGTCATCCCACCTCCACAAGCATCGTAGATCAGTTATTGAAAGAAAGCTGCAGTTTGGAGTAACTTCATAATGTGTGATATACTCTTGGTTGTTCTTGTTATTATCTTGGTAAATATGTCAATAGCTATTTTCTCTTGTACAGAATAATAAGTCATTGGCATCGTTGTGTGATGTCCCATAATATAGTATGATAGTACAACATTATGATGTACCCAAGGTTGCCAAAAACGTTATATACAGTATAATATAACAATTTTGGATTGTGCTTGGATTTGTTTTAAATTAGGACTAAGAACACAATCTCCTCATGTGGCATTAAGATGACAATAGCGGCCAAGAGGATAGAGAACACTGTTCAGGTTGAACTAACATGTCAAATACAGAATAGACATTCGGCGCTCAAATCCATTTTGTCAGATTTATAGTGTATAAGAAATGAATGCCAACAATTCGCAGCGTGTCTTTAATTCAAGTTGTTAGCCAGAAGGCAAACTACAGCACATCCTATCAGAATTCTCTCCACCTCACTTGATAGACATCAAAGCTCCGTCCTTGAAAGCTACTCCAGATCTGGCATCCGCAGGCTGTGCCACTGTTTTAAAAGTCACACGCGGGACATCACACCCAGGACATCAGTAATCTGGGACTGGGACAAGCTCTGTTAGTTTAGTGGGAAGAAAAACAAAAAGGAAATAGACTTTGCTCTAAACTGTGTGTGTAGATCTTGGACTTGGGGCTTTCCAGCACAACGGGACACGTTTCTCCCTGTGGAGAATTTAAAACATCCAATCTTTACTGAGATCTATTTCTGGACCACCAGCATGATAAAAAAGAAGGAAAACATCCCTTATGTAACATCATTATTTGGCTCTGTGTGAGGTATTGTCAGTGCTCAATTGCGCCTGAGTTTCCCCTCCATTCACTAAATAATACTCAACCCACATTACATAACCAGCAGCTGTGAAGCTCAAAAGCACTGCCTCACACAGGCAACGGGGATACAATTAAATCACAAGACCGAGGTAATGTCTGGCAACCTCAGGGTTTTCTCAGATAGTAGATTCTCCTCGATGCCATAGCAAGGACAATGACTATTTAGGTATTATATTCTATTTATTTTCCAGACATCTACATTTTCTGTCAAATCCCCTGTTTACAAATTTCAATAGTAAAACCATATAGAGATGACAGCCTTAGACAGCATGATGGCCATATGGCCCACAAAGGTGCCAGTTTGGTACAAAGCGAAATTTGATGTTATCGCATCTAAAACTTTAATCATTCATGACCCACGATGTGAATGTCTGAATCGACACAGCTCACCAACTAGGACCTCAACAGTGCTTGTGGGAAATTAGTGGCAATGTTGTGAATTTGCTATTGGCAACAGGGGGTCTACTAACCATAGTAGGAGTTGGAGCAGAACTGGTTTATCCATCGTGTGTGCCAGTTTATATGACTCAACGCCAACGTGGTGTAACGTACTCAACTTAGACTCACCTCAGGAGATCCATTAATTGATTTTTTTTTAGCAAAACAGGACAATGAAAACCCGGACTAGAAAACAGAAATACGCCACATGCCACTTTTGGCCAGAAGTTTACCTGCTCCTTTCCGTAACGTTAAAAACTGAAATAAACAAACATGGGATTTAAAAAAAAAAAAAAAAAAAAGGTGTTTAGTGATTTGTAAATATGTCGGCGTGCCGCAATAAATAATTATCCGCTTCTAACTTACCAACCTTCTTTCACCTTAATGATCTACAGAAAATGGAAAGTCACTTACCATGCATGTAAAACGCCATACAATTATCTGGCTCCTCTCAGGTCCGCACGGGGAAAGTTCCCTCTTTATACATGTAATCTATATAATCGATCTGCCATTATTGTGTGCTCGATACAGCTCCACTGAGGACGTGATCAACAGCATCGTAACGACGGGCAATGTAGGCCACTGGCAGTTCTCCACTGAATTGTCAGTGTGCCAGCAGCGCACTGGTCGGAAAGGTACCAAATCTACAGCCTGATGAGCGCTGACACAAATTGACAATCTGCGCTTGAGGAGGATGGGACAGCAAAGATGTTAGGAGGTTAAATATCAAGATGGCTCACACGCCGTCCAGCCTACGGAAAGCCTTGTCCGCTGAGCCGGAACTAAACATGGCGGAGCGTAGGTCGGAAAATCGTGAATACCGGTGTTCATGTTAGATCATTTAGCAGGGTAGCCGCAGGTAAGACATACAGCAGGTAATTTATGTAAGAACCTCAAGAAAATCCATTATTGGCATCGTTCAGCGCCATACTATGCATGTCCGGAGAGGAACATCTGCTAAACAAAGTGTTGTTGTTTTTTTACTCATTTAGGGACGTGTCTATGTCTCATAGCGATATCAGTAGCTTACTAAGACCTTAAACGTTACTCTGTTTGGTCAAATCAAATACGCCCCTTGTAGAAACAGACATATCGAGACACTCGCATCGACTCCCAGTCAAAAAAAGAAGCGTCGAGTCTGCTCAACCGGGTTTTTAGGAGAAGACGGAAGTAGCCGGACGTGAAATCTCTCTCTTCGCGTGTATTCTTCGAGGGGACACGTTGTGGAGCTGCAGAACACGGTTTTCATTGGTTAACCGCCTCATGTGACCGAGACAATAAACATCGTGACTTGTGGCGCTTGTGGCCGAGGAGAAAACAAGGCGTGTTAATTAGTGTAATCTTCACAACATTGTACAAACTAGGCTATAACTCTGTCCTCCTGTTCGCGGTGCCTGCAACTGCCGGGGGAGATAAGGTTTAGAATAGTCGATATTGCTGTCCTCCACAATTGTAAAATAAGTTAATCTACTATTCAGAAAAACAGTTACAAAATATCTATAGGTGAGGTTTTTCCTTGACAAGTAGCCTAACAGATATTTACCCATCTGTTATTGTAGTACTAAGTTTCATCATGAGCATAAAATGATATAGTGCCTCTCAACATGCATCTTGTCCCTCTTGATCCTCCACAACCAGCTGAGACATTAGATATCATGTCTTGTTCATTTTGTTCACAACTGCACATCATTGTCCTCCAGGCCTGAAAAAACACACAAGCCTCATTATACTATGACATAAAAGTATATAAATAGAAACGAACCCAGTAACATGAAATAGCTAAAGTTGTATCATAAAATGCTCGATGCAGTGTAAAACCTTATCCTTTTGGATTCATTTGCATTTTGCTGCCATTACTTGCTCTCTGCGGCCCATCTGGAAGACTGTTTTTCTTGTCGTCTGTCTCTAATGTGTCAGTAATGCTGTTCTCATCCCACAGCTCAGACTCCTTGCACTGGTTTTGGCTGTCCCCTTGCTCTCTTCAATCAACTTCCTGGCTAGTGGACGGTAACTTGTGGCTTGTCATTGCTATCCATCGTGTCACATCATTAATATCTTTGTCAAACGCGCACATTTTTCTTTTCAGGAATAACCTGTTTCACATTCATACAGTTAGAGACTTTCACACCTGGGAGCTGCCCGGTACAACCACAGTCCTGTACTGTTGGCCACCGAGCAACTCCACAGAAGCAGCGCGGGCAATTAGAAACGGTTCACAGATCCCAAAAGAAATGCACTTGTTCCCCCGGGCTTAGCGGTTCACAAACAGCAGCACTTTTCCAAACCTCTGCCTACATAGCCGTCGCTATTGTCACTTTCTATTCCATTCGAGCCGGAGTTCAGATAGTAGACAGTCACTGCATCCCACATAATGTTGATGTTTCAAGGTTCTCTTATGTCATTGCAGCCTCCAGCCTGGTTAATGAGCATGTGTCGATCTGTAGCCTACAATGTGAGTAGGCTTTGTTTTCAGGAGGTTAGACCACAGTCATTATGTTACTTACAGTTTAATCGTATGTTTGTTTTATCACCAGTCTGAAAAACAGTTTCCTGTATGCTTTTCCCCAGAGAGGCTAGGTAACAGGGTCAGCCTGTTTTCACGGCATCTTCGGAATAGTCAGGGGTTTGAGGACTCTTTGAGCGATGCACGTTTGTTGTCACAAGGATCAACCTTGGGACTTCTCTCTTATGTTCCAAACTGTCAAATCAATTAGTATGAATTGTTCAAAAATGACAGCTGTGTTGAGGGACGCCAGATCTGGAGTGGCAGCTTGCATTGCTGCGTTGAGAGTTTCATGTCCTAGAAAGGGGTTTGTTAACTGCCAAGACGATACCAGTTACGGGCTGTGATGCCACATAGTCAATGGCAAGACCACTGGGGCAGTTTCTATTTTTGCCCGTTTGCAATGAAACAAATATTATAATAATATGAAAAAATTGCTCTGAGTAACCTAAATTCATTTTAAGTCAAGTTTTAGTTGCAGTTAGAACCACAGGACTATAAATAGCATCCAATGAATGCATAACATGTTGGTTGTTACAGGTTAAAGCCTACTGAGCACCTTATGCTGCAGGAGTAACCTTGAAAACGACGTCGTTCTGTGGAGCTCAGTGTGTGTGTGCGTGTGTGTTAATAAGCCTCAAAGGAATATATAGGGACCTGGGAACAAAAACAGTGTATAGTGTCTGCATTATAACTCTTGCAAGGCAACAGTGCCATGCTGGACAGCTTTCCAAACTCAGGACTCTGATTAACCCGATGTTACTGACATTATTGTTATCATTCTGAGAACTAAACCGTTTCTCTTTGATGTTTATATTCACGGCTGACTTAAAGCAGGATCAACTTTGCATATTATGATGCTGCCAAATCAGCTGTGAAGTTCGTGTGCAGCACTAAAAAAGGTTTTTACAGGCTCAACTCAAAGTCATATCTTCCCGAGAATCAGGATTTACTCTAAAAAAGGAAGCATTTAAAATGATAATTCATTTGTCTCCATAGACCGCTGAGTGTTTGAATTATAATTCCCAGGGTTCAGTTCGGTGTCACCGTGTCTGCAGCTACAGTTCCTTCCTCAGACGCACTTGTTTCTTCTTTGGAATAGTTGCAGGTTCCGTTTCTTCAGTTTTCAACCTTTGTGTCTGACTTGTTTAACCCAAAGTCTGGTTATGTGAAATACGCACAGAACTGATTAATTTTTTTAAACTGGGAATGCAGAGTAACGCATCGGACATGACTGAGTTGAATTATCATTGTGAGGATGATTGATATGATAGCAACAAAAATAGGATTTTTGAACATGAAAAAGTTACGGATATTTCCGCACAACTTATGCATTACTGTAATGCACTCACACACTCACTCATTGACATTAATTACACAAAATGGTAACAGAAACACAAAATATGTCCCTTTTACGGCTATCAAATAACAGGCACAGTAATCACATGGAGTTTGCAGTCTGTGTCTAACACTCAGAGGTAATTGCGAGTGTTATACAACTTCAGGATCACGTCTTCCCCAGAGTCAGGACTTCAGAGTTGTTGCAAATTCAATTATCTCTTCACTTCTGTGCTATTTTTAAACATGCAACGGTGCAGGTTTGGCTGTCGGCAAAACGTTAAGTGACGAGGAGAAGCCAAGGAAAGGAAAGATAACCCAGATCTGAATGTGCTAAAATGATATACTCAAATTAATCAAAATCCAAAGGGAGTAATTATACACTAGAACATGCAACAAGCTGGGATTTCACACAAAACTGCCATATTATTAATATATGTAATTATCACATGGAATAGCGCCATAAATAGCATAGCCAAGGTCGTCGTCTTTCCCCCCTACTGTTTACTGTGGAGTTTCCATAATTAGACTGCACTAAATATCCTTTCAACCAAAACCGAGGCACTTTGTTGGATGCAAATACAGCCTGGGTACAGAGAGAAAGTCATTCCAGACCTTTTCATATTTCCAACAAGGCTTTATCGGACAAAAATGTGCAGATGTTGACAAAGTCAACAGAACAATAGCTTTCTAATGAACACTAGTAATGCCAGCCCCTCTGACACAGTCACTGTTATTGCATATCAGATTTTTATTGTGATTGTTATCGACCTTCCAGTCGATAGTGAGCTGGTCATGATTTTGGTAATGGTATCTCGCCTTATGCGTATTTACCAAGACTTAACACCGTTTACATTTTTTTTGGAATATTATTTACTATCGCTCAAAGACAAATCAGAAATAGTCATACTATAAAAGAAACTGAGGGAAATGTGTGGGTGGGCAGAGCAACTGTGTATATGAGTCACAACACAATTTGTGATACATCGTCTATTCAAACGTTGAATGGGCAAACAATGAAAGATTAATAGACCTGCGTTTGTTTAGCTGTCAACTGGATGACGACATGCCGCACTTGAACGTTGCTCTGTCTGTGATTCATTTTGTGGAGTCAAATAATATGCCACCATAGTGGTGATTTGAGAGTGAAACCTGAAAACCTACAAAAGTCCACGCAGCACGACGCCCGCAGGTGGTCCATCACCTCTGGAGCTTATATGTTCCCTCACTGGTTTAGGATGAGCTTTTCCCCCCTGCTGCTTTACCTCTTCTTTGATGGAAGAAAAGAATATAACTATTTAATCCAGTAGCTGTAACCATACGACTATATGGATACGATATGAAACCAGTAAATCCACTGAGTCCAGAGCTCACCTGCTAAGCAATTCAGATTACCTACCATGTTCACAACTCCAGGGTTGAACGTGGAAGCTAGATATGTCAATGGATGCGCTCTGTGAGGCTGCAATAGAAAAGTGTGTTAGGGTGCCCCTCACAGGTGTTAGGGAGAATCAACACGCATTTCCCCTACCCTCAAAATAGAATTTTTTCACAAAACAAACCAAAATTACTGTGAAACAAGTTTATCATAAATGTGAAAACTTGAAGCTGCTCTGCTGATTTTATGGAATAACAAGTGATCAGTTAAGCAATCAACTGATAAATGGTTGAAACTGGAATTTGATAAGACCGGAGAGGTTACTCGCTTAAGGATTTAATTTTTTATACATAACGTAAAAATGAGAAACTTAAGACAAATATGAATCAATTCAATACAAAAAACAATACAAAATGCTGAAAGCTGCTAAGACATTAAATTGAATTATCAAACAGTGCTATAGATAAAATATATTCAATTTATATTTTACATTAATTTACAGGAGAAAAAAAAACCCTGAATATACTTGAAGGTCCAATAGAAATTGCTGATAACTATTTACATCATCAGATCTGCTGGTACGTTATTTGGCTTGTTGTAACCTAAATTAACGGGAATCTGGGTTGTTAGTCCTGCTGCGTTGTTGCTCTGCCTGTTGCCTCACGTTGACGTGCGCTGGCTCCTGCGAACTCATGACGATGTCTATGGATATTGGAAATGAGAAGCGATCCAACATCTGAGCAATTTTCTCCTGAGGCACGCCATGTTTGTTCCTCCTGGGGAGAGGGGACACGTGGGTCAGACGTTTTTGTAAGAGACTCATTTCTGCAGGTTTGTACTGGCGTGTTATATGAATATCAAATGATTTATCGGTAAAAACATACTTCTCCAACTCAAAAGGATCAAACTTCCACCTGGTGTCAGGTTCATGAAAGTAGATTCTGTATCCATTCTCCAAGGCCTGTAAACATGAGGGCATTTTTTTTACCGGGCTCCATGCACATGTTGAAACGCTGAGATAACACTGCAGCTAAATACTCATGGACGTGTAAGAGCGAGACCCACCATTTTGACATATGGCTTCATTTCCCAAGCTTGGATGTTTGTATTATCAATAATCACAGGAGAACGGCTGTTATGCATAGCTTCTTTAGCTAAGAGAGGATAAAGGAGAAGCATGAGAAAAGGTTAAAGTTCTGGCAGGACACTTCATATACTTTATAAAATCCCTTAATTCACCCAGGGAAGGGTTTCACTGCTCCGTGCATTTCTATAGCATCGCCCCAATTGAAATTCATAAAACATTCCCACTTTCCCACTCCACTTGAGCAAGGTTAATGGTGGTTCCTTGTTCAAGGGCACCTCAATGGTAGTTTTTGTGGAAGTAGAGAACTATACAGGCAACCTCCCAGCCACGGATCTGCACCTATAAATTTTACTCTACTTAGTGGTTTAGACCATCGTATCCTTGTAACTTGATCTAATATGGCTGAAAATACTGTCAGAGTAAATATGCTGCTCAACAGACTGTCACGTTCTACACAGAACAGCCTTTGAGATGCAAATTTAGCTAATATATGGATCTTGAGAGACAATACCTCGTCTCTGGTTGCATTCATGAGCCACTCCAACAAGACTTGGGTCATAGAGGTAGCCGTTTTCCTGAGCAAAGTAGTCATCTGTGCTCAGTATTAACCCATTGGGTCCAGTGGACAGCAACTCCCTGTGACAAAAAAACCCCCAAAACAAAGAGCACTTATAAAGTGTTACTTAGAAAGAAAATATGGTCTATACCTTAAGAAAATACATTGTATTTGATACAGTATTGCGTAGAAACACAGATATTTAGGTCAGAAACAACACAATACATTTAAGCTGGAAACAAACTCCTTTTTGGTGACTGTTGTTGACCTAAACAATGTGGTATCGAAACTGTACAGACTTACTGAGCCTTTGTTGACTTCCCAGACCCGGGTAATCCCCTCATCAAGATCAGGGCCAAGGAGGAATCACAGACATGTGCTTTATGAGATAGATAGCGCTGGTTCTCTTCTTCCTGCAGTTCTGCAGTATTGACTCTCTGGCGCCAGTCAGAATCTTTGCCAAGTTGAGACCAACGATTATTTGCACTACTGGACCACTGAACATCTACGTGACTTGACTCGTTGTCATGGTTATAACCCCATCTGTTCCTGTCAAAGTGGTGTGGAGAATGTCCATCAAAGTCCTGAGAGGTGAGACCGTATTCATCGGGGGGTGGAAACCGATGCATTGGCGGAAAACGCAAGTCGTCTTGATATTGGCCTGTTGTGTCGGAGCAGTTCCAATAATGATTCATGTGTGGTCCTGAGTCTGGTGGACGAGGAAACGCGTAAGAGAACGGAGGCGGTGGGCCACAGTTAGGGGGTCTGTGAAATCTCGGGTGAGGTGGTCTCTGGAATGGCGGGAGATGTTGCGAGTGATTCCGAGTGTGAGCACCTGAGATTGAATCAACACTTGGTCTCTGTCTTCTAGGATGGTATGGCTCATTTTGATACCAGTGTGGCCGAGGCGAGTGCCTTTCCTGGGAAGCATCCGTATCCAAAGACCTGACGACGGGACAATTTGTTTCTGGGTTTGTATTACATATTTCTTTTCTTTTAGATTTTTTGAGAGGTTTAGAGCCTGAACCTTCCCCGGGAGTGTGATATGTACCATCAGTTGAATCAATATTCTCAAGCTCTTTGTAAAACTCACTCAGTGTTTCTTCAATGTTACGTTTAGCTGCGAGTTTCTTGGGACGACATTCAGGACCAATGAAGAAGGTGCTGGTAGATCCTACATCCTTTAAGACGCGCTCCCTGACCGCTGGACTGCCGGAGTCACTCGTTTGTTTTGTGGCCATGTGAGCAGACTCTCTATGTTCTTCTGGACTTTCATTTCTCTTCAGTGATCCCTTCACACAATGGTTTTGTCCAGAACGAGAAGCTGTGCCGGTGAGATCACCATGAGACATCTATAGGAGATATGAGGAAATTAATAACTGCTTGTATGGGTTAAAGTACACACACTGTCACGTTATCACAAGCAATACCGCAGATAGTAACAATACCATTCTTGTTGCGTTATACATTTCAGAAAACCGCCCAAAATATATCGTTTTAGCTTTTAATATACTTACCCTATTCATTTAGGCGGGTACGTTTAACGATGACGGTAAAAAACGGAAGAAAATCGAAACCCGGCGTACGACTTCCACATTGTACGTTCCCTGTATTTACGGAAGTGACGTAAATCCTTCTTCGTGAAGATGTAACAGGTGAAAAACAGCGTGGTCGCCGCCTAGTGACCAATCTCCTGCATGGCGACCAGATCAGAATCGTGAAGATCAGAACGACTGATGCTCAAGGTCCATACCTTGTTCAAAACTCAAAGTTATTAGTATAAATAAAGCTTATTTTTATGAATACATTTTGGAACATCTATCATTTAAGTAATATCTTTTATCTTTTTTTATATTAGTATTGTGTCAGTAACATACATGCAAGTAAGAATTGCATTGCTCATGACATTAAACTTAAAATTAATTTATTGAATGTTACAGATAGAAAAGCAGTACAAAATACTGCATGTACTTGAAGTGACAGACTTCAGACTCAGCAACTGCCATGAACTCAGTATGCAGAATGTGGTTCAGTCAGAGTATAGAACAGTATGCACTGATTAAATGACTTCAACTCTTTAATCCAGCCAAGTGTCCACAATATACAACCACAGAAAATGGGCACTGCAAATGTTCAGTCACTAATTTGATTAGATGTCTTTTTACAAACCGTTGCACATTCATTCATTCAGTCTACGCTGTCGTGTACCTAAATCTGCAAGTCCCACATGTAGTGCCTGAGTATCAATCATGGCCAGTTCTTCATCGTTCACCCACTCATCCTCAACTGGTAAAAAGGCAGATTTGCGAGCTGGAGTCTGAACGGTTTTGAAAGCGCTGGGTGTCTCAGACCTCCGAGGGGGATTGAATGTCTTGTTTACACAGGGGGAGGCCATCGTGCCCAGAGGGCAGAGTGGTGGTGGGGAGGGGATGCGAGAGAGATAGTCCAGACCCCTCCTTCTCCTCAGGCTCTTTGGGTCTGTGTCTGTCTTCGGGTCTGTGTTTGGAAGAGGTTTCCTGCTCAAAGGTGTGAAGGATCCAAGCTGTCTGATTGGCTGCCGAGATATCGCCTGCAAGACAACGCATTTTCAGGATGAGATCTAAAATGCCAGCATTTTTTTTGTAGCTAATTTGGTCATCTACAGCAGATGTGGAGAGCTGTTCGAAAACAGAGAATGGCTCCCACGGGGACTGATTAAGAGTATTACAAAAAAAAGCCACATTGAAAACAAAGACTTACGCAGGTCGTCGTGTCTCGTCTTCCATCTGTTCTCAAACCTGGAGTCCTTGGTTGCACAGTTGGAGAAGAGACGTTCAAACTGTCAGACTGAAGTATGTGTGAAAGCCTGTCCTTGGCAGTCTCAAAGAAGTTTTCCTGGCCCTGTTTAAAACAGGACAACTACAAAGTCAGCTGTCTTTATTTAGCTTTTTACATTGCCACTGGAAATAAGATGGAAAACAAACATTTGCCACATCATTTGTGATTCCTATGTTCACAGCTCTCATTTCAACACTACTTGTTATTTTTTATTCCGACAGTAGGAAAGTAGGGAGACAGAGCAGAGTTGACAACAAAGAGGAAGCTCTGGTTGGATGTGATGCTAGGCCAGTGGGGGACACTGTGGTTCAAAGAGGTGGTGGACCTGACACGCCACTTATCTCTGGGCAAGTTGAGACTAATTTTGACATCTGATCCGTTATTTAATCACATCTCTGGGCACTCGCACCTGACATGGGAGTCACTTCGAGACATTCTCCGACTCATCCAATTAAAAAACGCACGCAGCATCTAACTTATGAATGTGAAGAGCTGCCAGTTCATGCATTATACGCATTAGAAGGATAAGAGCCACCGTCGATTCATAGGTTTTTGACTATATCTAACCTGTTTACTTATAGGTCAGTGGAACTGTCAGTGTCCTGCTGGCCATACCTATCCCTTGTGCCATTGGTCATTTCAAAACACTGGGCACATGGTACCGCCCAGAACATTTTTTGTGACTTTGAGTCGTCTAGTCATCTCTCCAAGTACAAAGCTACCAGACCTTCACTGTAACGTCCAAAAGGTCAGAGTATGAGATTAGACTATATCTAACCTGGGCCTGGTTTCTGAGCTGGATGAAGGCTTCCTGTAGATGAGCTTCCTTGGGGTTTGTGGAGAAGACGGCCAGGTCGCCGACATACACGATGGGAATGGGAGTTGAGTAGTGAACCCTCAGCTGCAGGTTGCTCAGAGCCAGAAGTGCCAGTGGCTTCACCAGGGCCTCCAAGCCGGACTGGGACAAGCAGCGGAAACAGTGCACTTTCACAAAGTTCAGCTGCCCATCAGCCAGATACAACACAGGAGATGCACCTGCGTTCAAACAGAGGTCAGTCGGCCACAATTTCACCAGCAACACAGTAAAGAGAAGTAAAAACACGGTGGAAACCTACCCTGTTCACCTGCGATAGAAATGACGTATCCTACGAGATCAACCTCTCCGCACAGTGGGTGGAATTCTGGATCTTGGAGATCAATAAAGCTGACAGATATCCTGGGCTGGAAATGCGCTGACAGCAATTCCTGGGAGACCTGAATGATAGAACGTTGTTACTTGTATCAAAAATGTTTTCATGGTTCTTTCTTTTTTTTTTTTTTTTCATCAATCAATGTTTGTATGCTATGAACGTGTGTGTGTGCCGGTGAGTGAGTTGCTGTAGCACCTGTAGATCCTGAAACTGTGTTTTCTTTGTGGCAGTGAGTTGAACAGTGCTACCAGCTCGCTTCTTGTCTTCAGACGTGGTGAGGTTATAGACCTTGTATCGACCTCCCTCCTTCAGCAAAGACCGCAGATCCGCAGAAGGTCGCCAAAGGTTTAACAGATAAACTGAACGCAACAAAAAAAAAAAAAAAAAAAGGATTTCAAAACAGGTTTCGCCAATATAAGAACAATAGGCACGATAGTGTTTCTAAACACCCTTTCTACTAATACTACCTCTAATAGTACCTCTCTAGACAAGGTACACGGTACACTATGACAGAAAAGTACTTAGTACAGCTAAGTAGAACGTTAATACATACCATTGCTGCCTGGTTGGTCCTTGGAGTCAGCAACGCAGAGCCTCCATACTGGAGTAACGTCTCGTTTGGGACAGCTGCCCTGGTCCTCCTGTGCGTTCTCCAGGGCCCGGCGGTACCGCTCCTGCAGTTCTGCCTGCCTTTTCTCAACCAGAGCGCGCCTGTAGGTATGTAGAGTTTCCAGTTGCTGTTCATTCAAACGAGCCTGAGATGAGAAAAGAGAAATATCCACGTGATCAAAAATCCTAAATTACTAAAAACATGAACTGAATGATGGGGTTATTTTGTGCACTTGCATCACAAATCTATGAACTGCATTTGCAAGTGACCCTACTAACTGGGAAAGGCAGTGTATGTACGGTATCTCAGCTAGGGCTGGACGATATTAACCTGACACGCCAGATGGTTTGCTACACAGAACCATCTGGGAAGTCTTTATTGGAAACTGTTCAAAAACTTAAAAAAAATACTTGGCAGGTGATTGGATGAACCATCTGTCTATCACCGTCTATCACAGGCTAAACCACGAGCTAAACCACACCCGTAGCAGCCAGTAGTTCCTCATAGGATGCTGATTGGTCTGAACCAGCTGTGGTTCGGCCACAATCGCATTTACTACTTCCTCGCGGTGAACTTGTGATCTCGTGAATCCAGCTGCCTCGCAAGGTAAGGACAATATGGCTGGAGCCAATGGATATTCAATACAATATATATATATTTTTTTCCTATACTACATATCAATCCACATATTGTCTTGTGTACATTTTTGGAACACAGCACACAAGCTACAAGTGGGTGGAGTCGTGACATGCTGGGGAACGGTGTTTTTAAAAATTAAATTATATTAAAAATAAATGATCTCGATAGTCATGCTTTCATATCATTGAAATATAGCACAATATGTCAGAAAACTCAATATGTTGCCAGGCCCTAATCTCAGGGCAGCGTCTCTTATCACCTCCAGGTAAAGTGGGTCATCCTCCACTGCTTCGTGTAATTCCTCTCCATCCTGCAGACTCTCAATATCCCGACGACTGAGCGTCCGCCTTCTGCCTCCAGGTTTGTTATTACCTAAAAGATCACAACTTGTTAAAATTCGTTCAATTTCACCCAGTCACCCAGACACACAATAACAATAATAAGCCCTACTTTTCTCCTCCTTTTCAAAGTCGGCCTGAATCTTGGTGAAAAGGATCTCCATAGCTTTATGCCTGCTGTCGTTGTAGCGTCTAGACTCATTCTCCTCAGCGCGGGCGCTACGAAACACAAAGCCTCCGTCTGGCTTCTTCTCCATCCACTGGAAAAAAAAAAAGTAAAAAAAGACCGAGCATTAAAAAGGAGCAAAAGATGAACTACCATGAGTCACATTTTATTGATGCAAAGCACTTAACACACCTGTGTGGGGTAGCTTCTCAATATGACAATATCCACACAGCCTACAGGCCCTCCGTTGGTGTACAGAGAGGAGATGGGGAGCAGGAACGGTCTGGGGTCCCGGTGAAAACCCAGCTTGGTATCCCATCGTGCTGGTCGGGTGCTATTGGCACAAATCTGAGAACATAAATGCCCATTTGGTCAAATTGGTATCTTGGTCTAACTTGTGATAGATCCAACTGGTGGTTTGCTCGGATCGCTTCCGGCCCTGTACAGTACCTTCAGCATGAGGGATTCAGGTGCCTCCAGAGGTGAGCAGGCATCTTGGGATCCCACCAGCTCAGCTCCATGGATGATCAACTTCCCACCGACGGCCAGTCGACTCTTGTAAAGCATTGCGGTCAATGGAACATCCAGCTGGGCTTTAATGGCGTACCAGCCATCTGTTAGCCAAACCATTCCAACTGGGGATTCAACCTTGGAATCAGTACCTTGTGGGGTCTTGGCATCATTACGGCTCCATCTAGCTGGGTCCTGACCCCAGGAGACAACACCGCAAACACAGAGAACCAAGGTTTTGGCTGCTGTGTCGTCCCTTTCCATGATCTTCCTCAGAGCTGGCCTGCGGCTGTGGTCCACTTCCACATCATATCTGACAAAATAGAAAAACACATCTCAGAGAATAAAACTAAAAGAACCCTGTTTTTTTCCAGGAGGAAACATTAAAATGATCAGACCTGTGTAATCATATCTACCTGTACTTGAGTTGGAGGAGAACCTGCTCTGGGGTGAGACAGACACTACCCATTGTTACTGGAAAAGACCTCTCCATGGAGGCCTGTTTCCACACGATCCACCGGTAGTGATTGTACACCCACTCCTCACTGATCAGCTTAGGATCCACACCCGGGGTGTCACATAAGGCCCTGTGGACCGTGCAGGACAACACAACAAAAGATTATTGCCACCTGTAGATATTAGGTTGGTCACATCTGTAGATATTAGGTTGGTAAACACTTTATTAACTCTGCAAAGACTGATATAGTTTTATCTGAATGTTAATCTGTGTAGTAGAGATCCGACCTGTAGAACTCTTCTTTCCCCATGGTCCCATCATTCCTTGGGATCAGCCATCCTCCGTCAGCAAGCTGAACACCACCTCCGTCGACAAACACTTCCTGTCTGAAGAACTGTTGGAATCTGAAGCGAAAAGATTCTGCGTTGTCACTGGTGATCCCAGACACATGCTGATGCACTCCATACCCATACAGCTGAAAAAGAAAAACATAACCGTGTCATGAGTCAGTTAGTCCTTTATAGAAAAAAGATCCTATCTGCAACCAATACACAAAAATGACTGAGAAAAATGATGTGTGGCAACATTAATCTTTAAAGCATTGATTTATAATCGGTAAAACCTGGAAAGCCAATTTACAACTCTGCCCTTACCTGTTTTTGGGTGTATCGGGCAGGGAACCATCCATTTACCGCAGTCCTCAAGGGAATCCTGTCCACCCCCGAGGTTTTAGCCAAGAACATGCTCCCTGGTAGAGGTCGGATGGTCTGACGCTTCTTCTTCCTGATTCTCATGTCCTGCATATCCCGCGCCAGCTGTAAGCTTTGGAGATCCTGAACCATGCCTGTTAAATAAACCACCAACATAATATTATTTTCTAATACATCATGTTACACAGTGTATCGTATTGACCTTGTGCAAAATAGTTACCTCGGCTTCCAGATAACCCGCCTTCCAGACCTGATTCCTCTGTGGCAGGATCCTCTGTTCCATGGTCAAAAGGAAGGTTTCCATCCCTCTTAACATCACTAGCTGCCAGTTTAACATCACCTGAGGCTAACGTCTTAACATTTTCCTTGCCCTCGGCGTCGGTTAACTTTGCAAGGCGTTGTGTTTGTATAACGGGCGGGACATTAATGTCGGTTTTAGCAGGGGTTACATAGAGATGGTGGGGTTTATCCTCCGTGGCCTGTGGGTTAAGTAAGCTCTCTTGGACAGTAGTTCTTTGTTTTTTGAATGGAGGGACAAACACAGCGGGGGTCCTTGGCTTGCCCTGTGGAACATTGCTCTTGGGTGTCTCTGTCCTCGTAGTCTTTTGGAACGGGGGAACAAACACTGGCATCTTAGAACTTGAAGGTTTGCCGTCGTCGAAGGTCGGCTGTGGTGTCGACTGCTGTGGCTCTGTCTTTTGCAGCCTGGTTTCCACAAAGCCTTTTCCGTCGCTGTTAAGATACAAAGATAGACGCCGGTGGTTTATTAACATGCCAATTGCTTGAAGAACATGGTCTAGAGATTTCCCAGAGGCTTACCTGTGTGGCTTAGTGATGTTTGGATGAAGAGAGATGCTGTACTTGAAAACTCGCCTGTCCTTTCTTACACCTTAATCAAGCAAAAATATATTTCAAAAGTAATTTCAGTTATTAGAGGACACATGTAGGCTACAGGTCATTTGTTACATTAGCAGTAAGTTACCATGTGAACAGCTTTTTGCCGGATGAAGTGTTGACCCTCTAGGACTATCTGCGTCCGTTCTGTCAAATTCTGCCAGTAACCGTCTTTTCAGGGGAGGTTGGTCTAGAGCACGGTAAAAAAGAAGACGATAATGTTTGTCACTCATAACTACTAGATCTGTATGACTAATTGTGTATAATCACATAATAGTAATGGCTTATTTTGTGAATTGTGATTACGATGAAATGATTGATTAGTAATTGCAATCACAATATTGATTGATTGAATTTTTGCCATTACCATGCTGTCAAATAAGTAAATGATAAACTACTTGAATTTGTAGCGTAGTATTCAGTTTAATCAAATATTAATGTTCAAATATTGCCACTTACCAGTCATATCTGCATCTTCCACAGATCTTTTCCCCATTCTTCCTCGTGTCTCTAGAGATCCTTTGCTGCAGTCGGGATTATCTTTCAATGGCATCTTTTCTGAAATCATAGTAAGGCTCTGGCCAGCTAAGTTCTCATCATCTAACAAGGCCTTAGTGCAGTCCATGGCTTCCTGTGCAAAGTATCTCTGCTGGGTGACAGTGCAGCCAGTGAGGTTGAACGATTCAAGGTTTAACACAGATGATCCCTCTGATAACCGATATGTCTCGGTGCTGCTGGGCCGAGTCACTCTGCGGCCTTCTGGTCCTCCAGCGTTCATGAGTGGCTTTTCTCCTGCAGGTCTTTCATGAAGGTCCTTCTTGCCCCAAGGGGTGATCGGACCCTCTTTGAAGTTTGCTGTCTTTTCTGACATACAATCACCTTTGCCACTGGTTGTACCAAATCTGTAGGCAGCTTCTTCATCACCTTTCACATGGTCGGTCTCGTGTGGACAGAGAAAAGATTCAACTTTCTGAGGGGCAAGTTCTTGACCAAGCACCACTTTTTCACCGTCTGCAGTGGGATCCGAGTTGGAGGGTGTTCGCAAAACATTCACCTTTGACAGATCACATTGACGGTTGTCAGATGAGCCTGTTGAGTAAGACCTGGGAGTTGTTGTTGAACCTGCACTCTCCCAATCAGCAAATTCATTCAAAAGGCTCCTTGCTTTCAAAAGTTTTTTCTCTGAAACATTGACTTTTGCACCCCTCGCAGTTGTGAAAGTACATTTGATTTTCTCCCTATCGTTTTGGGAAATTTCATGGTGTGCATCAGTCCTTTTATGTGAAACAGCTGGTATCTCTGTATCGGAACTGATGTCATTGAAAAGAGCTTTTGCTTTCTGGAGGGCCTCAGCTGAAAAAGCTACTGGTTTACCACTAGCTGCAAAAAATCCACCATTTCTTGGTGGAGGATCATCGACTGGGATGTTAGAGCGTGTTGTTCTTATTTCCTTTTGATCCGCGACACCATCGTGTTCACTCAACAGGGCCTTCGCTTTCTGAAGAGCTGTAGTTGAAATTGTTACGCCTTTGCCACTGGCCGTCTGAAATCCACCGCTGTGTGGCGGTGGAGCCTGAATTGGACCGGCGGGACGGCTTGCGCTTAAAGTGCCTCTTTGTCGGGTTTCATCTTCAAACGCTTCACATTCACTGAAAAGCGACTTTGCTTTTGTCAGTGCGTCATCAGACACCGATACTTTCTTTCCACTGGCTGTACAGAAACCCCTGCCGTTGCTCTTTTCAACGACGATGCAGGAATCAACATTCTTTGGTATTGTGTGCAAGGGAGGGCATGGCTTTGGATTCAAAGACGGGCCTCCGTGGACAGAAACCGCTGTCTGGAATCCACCAATTTGTGGCGATGGAGCCTGAATTGGACCGGTGAGGTGATTTGTTCTTAAAATGCCTCTTTGTTGGGTTTCATCTTCAAACGCTTCACATTCGCTGAAAAGAGACTTTGCTTTTGTCAGTGCGTCATCAGACACCGATACTTTCTTGCCACTAGCTGTACAGAAACCCCTGCCATTACTCAAATCAACATTGACACAGGAACCACCATTCTTTGATATTGTGTGCAAGGGGAGAGGGAGTGGCTTTGCAGTTAAAGATGGGCGGCCAAGGGTAGACATGTCATTCATCACAACAACCGGATTCTTCAAACCGCCATAATTGACCTGCTCATCTCGGTGCAGTATGTCTGCATGGTTTGCAGCTGGCCCAACATTAACATTTTTAAATTCACCGCTTCCATTGACTGCTTCTTTAAAAATGTTCCCTCTCAGCTCCTCTACATTTTTAAGGTTAGAGTTGTTTTCTTTACTGCAGTCATTTCCAGTCATGGGTACAATATGCTTCCTGTCCTGTTTTGGTGGCATGCAATCATCATCGCAGTCCTTGAAGAATGCATTTGCCTCTTGAATGGCTTTCGCTGAGATTGTAATGCCTTTCCCACTGGCCATCTGGAAACCACTTTTCTGTCCGTGACATGTGGCGTCCATTTTGTTCTTCGCAAGTTCATTACTTGTGGTAGTGTGTTTATCACTTTGCAGGCCTGGGACCTGTCTGTTCTTAGATTCTGTCACATTTGAAAAACAGTTTTGAATTCTCTCCCTGGTGTTATGATTATGGTTATATGTGGACTTAGAATCGATATCTCCTTTAATATCCAAAAAGTCACCAGTGTGAGCGATATCACTATCAACAGTCACATAAATTTCACCAGTTTTCCGGTCAGGAAACACCTGTGCTTGTGCACAGCTTATGAAGCTGTTATCCAAGCTTTCACCAGTGTCTGAGGTTATCACAGGAATCTCCTCACAATCGGCAAACAAAGCTCTAGCTTTGCTCAGACACTTCTTTGAAACTATCAAAGCATTTCCTCCAGCGGTTTTAAAGCCCACACCTAACGTCGAGGGATTTTTGTTCATTGTTTCAGTGTCTTCAGTTCTGTCAAAATGATTTGTGAGTTTGGTTGACACAATGCTGGCTTTGCCTTCAGCAGCGCTGGTATGTTTGGAAAGGGAAAATACAGATGAGGCATTGTTTTTTTTCAATGCACTGTGGAATGACGTAGCAGAGGATTTACTTCTGGTACGAGTCTTAAAGGTGTCTTTTTTACACTGAGAAACGGAACTCATTTTGTCAGGCGTCATCGTTGCCAAGTGCTTTTCAGCGTCAGAACTAGAATCATCAGAATCATCAAAATCGATACCTGCGAGAGAATCGGGGTCCAGTTCTTTGTCAGCTCGTTTGGGAGGGTCATCAAGGTCGCGGTCATCGACGGCAGAATGTAGGTTTAGCTTTGCAGGTTTGAACTGTGTAAATTCAAACTGGGTATCTGCTCCTTCCAAGAGAGTGCACAGCTCCGCAACATCAGCTTTCTGTGAAGCCGTCAAAGCACATTGGATATCCCCACGCTTTTCATTTGAAGACGGTGTGAAGGCTGAATTAGAGGCGCGGGTTCTCACCGATTCACGAGTCATGTCAATTTCATCTCCAGTGTTACGGCTACATTTGGCTGGTTGATTACTGACAAGGCTTTCATCCTCGATCTCTTTGAAGAGACACATGGCTCTCTCTAGATTGACTGAGGAAATCTGTATCCCCTTATTTGAAGCCGTTTTAAATCCAGATACACCGACAGAAGAAAGAGAAGCAGTCGTTTGCTCTGGCCTTCTGGCATGAATTTGACCATTTTGTTTAATACATTTGCTCTTGCCAGCAACTCCTTTTGCAGTGCCAGGTGGTCGTGTGGATGTACTGTCTGTGTGCAGATTAGTGTCAGTCAATTTTTTCTCTGCTTTTCTCGTCTCTTTACTTAACGGTGGAAAAGGAATAGTCCTCTGGATCCCAGTTTCAAAATCACAAGATGGTTGACGTTTAGCATGTTTCTCCAAGGTAGAAGGGACAGGTGATGATCCAGTAATTTGAGTGACATTGGTAACAGTAGACTGGAACCCACTGTCACTCATTGATTCTACAATTTTAGAGTTCACTAGATAAGGTGTAGTTTCATTTCTCTCTTTCCTGATGCCATTGCAGTCCTGGTGAAGGCTAGTTCCTCCTTGGTTTAGTTCTTGTTTGGTTTTTTCCCTTTGTTTCAGTGCTGACAGACAAGCGGATGGGGAGAAGCCAGTTTGAGGTGTATCCTCTTCCACGTGGCCTGGTTTACTAAGGTCTGATATTTGGGTGAAGTCTTGTGCAAAAACTCTGCAAAGCTGTGACATGTCAAGATCCTGGCTGTTGGCCGTTGCCGCGGAAACTAGACATTCTTCACCTACGTTCTGCTGTTTTTTCAAATCATTCCTCCCGTCGCGGGTGTTGTTGATATTATAACACGGCACTTCGTCCGGGGCAGTTTCCCTCCGCTTCACATGCAGTCCTTGTCCTAAAATAAAGAGCAAAGATAAACACAAGTAGGGTGAGCAAAAAGTGTTTTTTCTGTGTTGACACTGCAATTAAATGACTGTATTAAATTATTAAGTAATACATTTACACAAAGGAGAAAATCTGCTTCTCTGTTTGACTCTGAGAATGATGTGTTTACTTCATGTGTAGAGAACAGCAAAACATGTTACCAGAAGTTGGATTCCCTGTTGAGGATTGTAGGTCCTGAGGTGGCAGATTTTTTCCTTGCAATTGAGGATCGGGACTCTGAACAACGTAGATGAATCTTCGTGTTTGCTTAATAAACGTAGAATCTGGGTTTTTGAAGGACGGCCTGATTAGTTTGTTGGCGTCAGATTCTCTTCCCACCTGTTCTGTTACAAGGCTGGATTCCCACTGTTTAGAAGGATCATTAACCTGGCAAGACGTATCCATTTCACAGTGTGAAATATCAGATAAACTCATAGGAGACCACTGAGTGATCCCAGTATCGACAGCGCTGACCTTGTTTTCTACGTGGGGGGAAGAAGGAGCCTCGCCAAGCTCCTTAACATCTGGTTTCTGTTCATCTGTTCCATCACTGGCCTCCACATTTTTTGTTGTCAAAACATTTGACGAGATGCAGCCTTGTTCTTTTCTTGGGATGATTTGCTTCCTTTTGATTCTGTCCTTGGTTTTTACTCTACGCAAAGCAGAACTGCTGTTGGTGAAGAATATGGAGAGAACGTTTTCGGCTCCTTCAAGAACACTTGCCACCGTGCTGCGAAGTTCTCCATCCTCAATAGCATCCGGTAACGTCTGCTTCCAGTCACTGTTACTCTGCTCCAGTGAAGACTGCTGAGACTCGGGAGACTTTCTACCCGGACTAACCTCAGGATGGTCGACAGCTGTTGAGTTCAGATCGACAATCAATGTTGTTTCAAGCTATACAATTTAACTAGCTTGAGTCTAACTGAAGTAGTGACCAGTCAGTTCAGTAATGTTTAGACCTACTGTGCCATGTTACTAGGGCTGGGCGATAAGGTTGAGGAGTTTCCCTCAATATTGATATATATCACAATATGGCTTATGTATTAAAAAATGATACGTTATATAATCAAATTGATGTTCATCACATTGAACTGTATGGCAATGTTATGTGTGATGTCAAGCAAAACTGACATTTTCAAATACTATTATTTCAAATGTTTTAAACCTCATTTTGTCAGTTTTTAAATAAAATGTGCTTGTTATCAATTTAGACTACAGAATTGTGTATAAGGACATTACAATAATCACGACATGATTCCATTGAAAGACGATAAATGATAATATTGAATAACTGCCCAGCCCTACATCATCTTCATCTTACTCATAATCAGAATGTAGACAAGCAGCACACTGCCTACCTTGTGGGAGGGGGGACTCGTCACTCTTCTCAGGTATCAGCTCTGCAACTCCAGGTACGTTTGAAAGAGAAGGGAAAAGCTTCCGCACAATCTAAGAAAAGAGATTCCAGGTGCAAAAAAACATTCCAGGTGCATTTATAAGTGACATTCCAGTAAAACCCCATTAAGCAAGGCGACAGTTGGAGTGTAAAGCCAAGGAATGTCTTGTGACATTCAATTTGAAGGACATAGACATTTTTTATGGCCACGACAACAACATTAAGCGCATTTGCAGAAGACACATTTTCAAAACATTTCAAAATAAAAAAAAGACTGGGGTCATTAGCTTGATTCTAGGGTCTACTCTCCATTCTGCAGCATTCTTAAAACTGTATAAATAAATGTAACTGTTGTGATCCTTTAAGGACTGGATACTCACAATAACATTTTTGTCTGTAGTCAGGCTCGCTGGACAAGGACTGTCCTCAGTTTCAGCTGTAAACGGTGATTAGACAGAAAACATGCGTCTACACTTTATGGATTACTAAAAATCACTAATAATGTCCAAGGTACAATGTGTGTGCTTACACAAAATGAGGGTGGATGGCACAGCTGGTGGGGTATTCAGTGAACTGGTCCATGTTAAATCAGGATTAATCTGAGCACCAAGACTTTCCGATATGTGCTGACCAAGGGCAACCTTTATCAATCACATAAAATAAAGAGTAACTTTAGCAAAGTAAACCTAGTTGTTCAATATTCCACATTCAAGTACTAGAATCATGGGATATGCTGAAATAAAAAAAAATTGCATGAACGTCATAAAAGAAACCCAGCAAAAAAAAACAACTTACTGGAGACTTTTGAGGGGTATCAAGCAGCTCTGTACAGATGACAAAATTAACCAGTGAAAACGAAATATTTAATAACATAAAATTCAATATTGGGGGAGGACTCTAGACAAACTACTATCTTACCAAAGCTATCTTGAGGCAGCATGTCTCCATGGGATTTGCCGAGAGGTGTACTGAAAAGAAATACAGTGGTAAAGCATAGAGTGCACCAATAACAGCCTACGGCTTCATAATTAATATTTGGTGTGTTTCAAAGCTCTGTTCACTTCCATTGTTTGAGAACGATGTCTAAAGATCCTACTACTAATGCACAAATAATGGTGACATGAAAGGTGAAACTTTGTAACAGGGAAGACAGTCAAGTCTCACAGACTTGTTGGACTCACCTCTCTTTTGACGTCTGAAACAAACATGAACCTGTAACTGTCCATGGCAATGTTTCTGTTTCTGAGAAACAACACAGAAAACATTATTATCGGATGCAACTAAGTTGCATTAAAGATGGAAGCTCTTCACTGCAAATATACAATAGGCTGTGATTTTGGTAATGTAATTCAATTCAGAATATTATAAATATTACCTTGTTCAGAGGTAAAGGATTGCTCATTCTCTGCTTCAGGTGACAGAATTGTACTGTGTCTAAAAATCTTGGGGGTAGAAAACAACTGACTGTCCAATACACCCTTTTTAAATGGTGTTTTGAAACATCCATCTTCGTTAGCGGTGCTCAAGTTATCTTGGTCAAAGCCATTTCCATCTTCACTGGAAGCTTTAATTGTCAGCTCATCAAACCAATTTGGATCCAGTGGTCCCAGCTCTGCATTGAAAGGTGAATACCTAATTATGTGTGTGCTCGCATTATTGAATTTGACATGGCTAAATGATGACAATGAGCCACAATGGCAACAGCTTCATAGAAATCTTACCTTCCCATATGTGATCTTTGAACGTGTCAAACATGTTTCTGGAGGGTGAATCCATTCCACGGGATTCAAGCAACCTCTAAAGTAAAGTAGCTGGCATGCCTGCAAATATGAAGTTGTCATAAAAATAAATGAATCTACTTATTGTTAGTCAGTCGTAAGCAGGTTTCTAGGAGAGGACAATTAACGTTACAACCTCAAACTCAAAGCAAAATACCTAGAAGTGTCGCCCCTCTCACTCCAAACACAGTTGCTAGTTATATTAACTAACTGGCGTTAGCTTAACTAGCTAACTCTAGCTAACGTAAATTACTAGATAGTTAGTTGGGACTAGTTAGATTAGTTAGTTAACTTAGTTAAGAGTAAGACAGTCGAGAAGGTAACGTCTGTTAGCTTAGTCTTAGCTTTACTCTTCTTTCAGTATTGAACTATTATCATGTCACTTACTGCTTCACGACTCGAAAAACACATGTATTTAATTGCAAGATTAAGCTAGTTATCCACCACTGCCATTGGATCTCTACTAGTACTAGTACTACTGTAATACTGTAGTTTAACACGAGTAACTTCACCTACATGTATGGTAAAAAAGGCAGCAAGTATATGAAGCAAAGTTAATGCTTTTTAAATAACTTTACCATGGTGTCGTATGGAGGTCCTGTCTCTCACGTCGCAATGACTTCCCGACGAGATGTTTAAGATGAAGTTTGACATTATGTGATAAAGTATTACGTTACATGATAAGGTGCAACATGAAAAAACAGGCCGGTGTACCAAAACAAACCTCGCGCGCTCCGGAACTCCACTTCAAAATAAAAGTCTGTACCGGACGTTTTATTGTGAAGCTTCATAAATGTCTTTGTCGAAATGTGACGTTTACTTTAGTGTAATTATCGCTATGGTAAAACCCCATTATAATTAACAGTAAATATTAACAATAGCACGTTTATTATTGATGTTGATTATGGAATATTGTTGTGGTTCAGAATGACGTTTCAGTTTGATCAACTATAACTAGAATTCTATTACACACACACACACACACACACACAATGAGCAAAAACTGATGATGCCTGTCCTCTCAAGAAGTCTCATTTAATACTATGATGAGAATCATATTCCAGACAGCAATGACATTTATAAAATGTGAATCGTTGGCGATTTTAGGTGGCTAAAAACAATCATTAAACCAAACCAAACTAAGCAAAATCGTTTTCTACAACAGCCCATTTCATTAATGGAATTAATGACATTTTGTTCTACCTGAGGTATAATAATCTTTCCTTGCAAGGCCATTAAATAATATAAAAATAGTATTAATAACAACAAAAATAACAATAAAACTACTATTACAAATAAGCATGTCTTAAATGTTTCTATAAAAACAACCATTTAATGCTCCATTGCAAGAATCCCACAACAAAACCAGTTAACAAACGTAGTCTTTATTCTTGTTACAGAAGTGTACAGAACACAAAAGTACAGTACATTGCAGAGGCAGTAGTATTTACAATGTGGAAGGCTACATCAACAGTCCCTATGAAAGCTTTACAAATATGTATGACCTTCAGTCTACATGCAAGTCAAATCATGAGTTAAATTCATAAAAATACAATCTTATAAGCATGAGCAAAGACCCCATTGCACTATGTACAATTTGTCAGTTAAAATAGTTTAATATATTATATGTTCATAAATATTACTATTACTCTTTATAGTCTATACAATTTGCATGCTTGGCAGTTTTAACAGATGGAATAAAACATTGGTTTTCTAAAAAACTAGTCAGTTAAAAGCATGTTTATCTTTTGCAAATAATATAAATAATTATTTTATTTGCTAATAGCTACACAGTAGAAAGGTACAGTAAGATGTTTTAAGTAACAGATAACTCACACAGCGGCATCTACATTTATGAGATATTACAGTAGTTGTGCAGCATGTCAAAGTAGTTGAATGTTATGTAGATAAGTATCCATAATTTTGTCCATGATGGTTGTCAGGTTTAAGGTGACACACACACACACGCATGCACACACACACACAAACACACACACACACTACTTTTACCAAGCAACGAAGCCTCCCTTTTCCTGTACTAAGAATTTTCATATAAGCCAAAAGCTTTGAAATTCTAATACATTTTTTCATGATACAGTAAATGTCTTCTACTTCTGTGAAGCATTGCACATTTTCCCTTGACAGTTAAAACAACATAATTAAAAAGAATAACTTAGCTTTGGTATGTCATTTGTTAAATGTGAAAGTTGTTGACCTCAGTAGCAAGTAGCCGCTTTGTGACATTATCTATTATTAGTGCAATAAAAGCCTAAGTGTCTTTGCTATAGCAAAGTCTCATGCCCCGCTGACCCAACAGTATTGTTGCACATTTGAAGAGCTGAACACACACACACACACACACACACACACACACACACCCACACATATTCTGAAATGTCTTTGCTCTGAGCAAGTACAGAAAGTGACAGTTAGGTATTTCCATGCAAGAGTAGAGCGCTTCATGACCACTGAGATAACAGAAGCAACCCCAGACAGGACGGAAGGCAGAGCGTGGGACAGGGGGCTTCGCAGGGACTGGGGTCAAACTCTAGGAACCTGCCATCAAAGACTTGAACCTGATACACTGGAGTCTGGGAGGAAGGTTGTAATGGCCCGGTAGCCCTGGGCACGTCTGATCATGTCCCGAATTTCTCCGTTGAGTTCCATCAACTTGACACATATCTCTGTGAGGTCCTGCTTTGAGCCCACCAGAGCAAAAGTTCCCGTCTGACCCAGGGTTTGGTGTCGGAAGTAGATGTTCAGCAAGGTCTGGATCTCATCCTCAGAGTGGCTGCCGAAGATGTCACTGGGCCACCTTCTTCTGCAGAGGAAAAAACAAGTACGTTTTTTTCATATTCGTAGGACTGAACGCAACCTTTGACAGCATGGAAGAGAAACAAGACTTTTTCTTACCTGCACTCACGGATGTAGCGAATGGCTATGGAGAACTCATTGTTCTTCAGACCCTCCAAAATGGCCTGCACAGCAACCTCAGAGGAGCTAAAGATGGGCTCAGAACAGGAACTCTCCTGGGCAGCGAGGTCCTCATGCGTTACGGAGGCCGCTGCGACCTTCAGATTGTTCTTCAAGTCATTTAGCTCTTTGGACATATTTGTCAGCTGTTGGTTGGAGAGGGTTGATATTAGTAACAAACTAAATGGATTAGGTAAGATCTATTACACAACTACGTTGATGGAGCAGGTTCCTCGACTTGGTGTGGAAGTCATATGAAAACTCACGGTGCACCTACCTCGGGAATAGAGTTTATAGCATGAACCTGTCCAATCAGTTTACAGTAGGATTGGAAAAGCAGCAATAGCTGAAAGTGGAGTTTGTAGAGTCGTTGACATAGTTCCAGTTGCTGAAAAGGGAGAGGTAAATGGTTGTTAATAGGAAAAGGACATTGTACGCAGCTAGGTTTCTCCATTTCTTGAATCACTACTTTATAGTCATTTATCAGTTCTACATTGGGATCATAATGAACTTACAACAAACTACTGTGCAGCTCTGTGTATGTGCCAAACCTGCTGCAACTCTACAGAAGACTTTTAGAAGGGACTATTACGAAGAATGTAAAGGAATAAGCCACATATAACTTACTGCCAGAGATTCCATTTGCTACAAAGCAAGCATGTTACAAGAGGTAAGAGGGAAATAGAAGAATCAATAGACGGACATGCATTCCTCAGTAGGTCCATTTAGAATAGGTTAACGCTATCATCATAGGTCATAAAACGCTTGCATTTTATTGACATGCACAGAGAAATAAAAGAGAAGGTTGACTTAAGTGTAAATAACAAAAATAAAAAAAAATAAAAAAATAAGGGTCGGTGGTCCCCGTGAGTTATCAAAAAGCCAAGTTAAAAAGCCAAGCAAATTAACTCTTTTGCCTTTTTGTTAGCACAAATGCACTCACTTTGGTGGGTGACTCTGGACCTGCCATGCTATCATGTCACATCATACCAGCTCTCTGAAAGACCAGGGGCTGGTTTCACAAAGATAGACTTTGACTATGGCTTAGATATAATATAACAAATAGTCAGACTTCAGATAGATCTAAATTCACCCGTTTCACAAAGCAGTTTAGTTCTTGACTATCTTAAATAGGACTATGGCACAATGAATTCTGGGTAAATTATGACTTTTTTCAAAGTAAAAAGAATGTCCGACTGAGCAACCGCATCCAACCGCTCAGCTCTGTTTACCCCAGCAGAAAATATTTGTCTTTTAGAATAATTCAACAGTTACAAGGACATTTTACTTGAAAAATCTTTCCCTTCTCATTGCTCTCTCCATAACAATAAGCCATGTTTTTCCTCTCTTTTGTTGTTGTGGTGTTACTGGTCAGCAGGTGTCATTGATTGTTACCATGGTAACATGGGTCTTAAGCCTATGTTAGCCTGGTGGTAAGGTGTCTATTTTTTTTGTCTTAAAATTAGTCAGTCTTTATTTTTGTGAAACGACTAATGTATGACACTAACACTAGAGACCAGTCTAAAATGTCTTTGTGAAACCAGCCGCAGGTGTTCGCTAAGGTCACCTTTGCATGTTCTGAATATGTATGTTTCTTTGTGCTATTCTTCATCATTGCCATGAAGTGAGTGTAATTGCTAACTGCTAGAAGAAATGCAACTTAATAGAACTTGCTCCCATGCGCAGAATTGAAAATGACCACAACGCACATTGGAATGGGAGTCAATGTGACGTGAAGCAACTCAAGGTCGCCCAGAAACTTGACACTTGATATCGAGAGAAAATAAGGGGGTAACACTCACAGGACTACAGTATCACACAGTAATTGGAAAGCAGAAAGTACAGTATGAAAGATCAGTTGAAATGGAATCTTTAGTACGCTCATGTCATGACTGACGATGTACAAAACCTTTGTTATAGCACCATTTTCTTCTTCATCTACTTTTCTTCCAATACAATGATTAATCATTAATGGCATCCGTTAAATAAGCCATACAAAACATTTAGATAGCATTTCATGTCGTTCTTCAATTGATATGACTACAGAACAGTCAGTATTCGTAACAGTTTAGTGGATAAGGTTGTTGCTTCGCTACGTTTTTACCTTTTCTTCATGCTCCCCTGGTTGACATGTTATCACTGAACCCCCTGTACTCCTTGGAAAGGTGGCTTTGCAGTTGCTCAACCACTGTGGGTAAGAGAGGCAGCAGAGTCAATACAGAATCAATACCAGCACAAACAGCATTTTGACCAGAAAGCAAAATAGTCCTCACAGAAATAGCCGCCTCCCTTCTGTTGTTGTAAGTATCGAGATACTCTTGAAGTTCCAATACGCTGAATTTCATTTTTTCAAGGAGTCCATACGAGATTATCTGCGAAAAGGAAAGAGGTGTTCAATTGTCACACAATTACTGTTACGTCGTACTGTTGAGAAAGTATGAAAGACATTTCGGAAAACGTTGAGCCACTTACGGTGTCCGCGTCAATAAACAGAGTCGGGCACTCTGAGCATGATGTCAGCATCTGAGACGACCTTAAAAACTTTGATCCTATTCCCCTAAGTCCATCACCAAGGTAACTCACAGCCTCACAGGTCAGGGAGCAAAACTTGTTCTGAATGCTCTGCAAAGCAAAGAACAAGAAGAAGAAAGAAACAGAATAGCTGTAGTGTTGTCAAAATTAATTACAAACCTTTAGAGGTACTTAAGGTCTGTCATTATTTCAGGTTTATTATTAAGTCTCCCCCTGTCAGCTTTGTTCAGTGAGGTGATGAACATCTGGTTAATGAATGTGTGGATATTATCAAGTAAAATGTAACTATAGAATGCCTTCTTTGTAATTAATCAAGACGTCTTCTGACAGGCTGCTCTCCTTATCCCCCTTTTGCTTGGGGTTAATCAGCCAGATAACTAGCTTAATCCTTTCAAGCATCCAGTGACAATTATTTCGCGTCACCGGGCCCCACGGGCAACGAAATTAAAGTGCGCGCTGGGTAAAATTCCCCGACGGTACCTGGAACAGCGAAGAAAATACATGGAAAGTGTAGACGGCGCAGGATCCGTCTGAGTCGGACACCAGCTGGTTGAGGTGACTCCTCCAGGCCTCCTCGGCGTCGTCGCACACAGCCGGCTGGAAGGCCGCTAGTATGGCGGAGAAGAAGGGCGACGGAGGCGGGGAAGAACGAGACTCCAGCGAGTCATCTCTCTCCTCCTCAGCGAGACTGAGCGGACCGGGGACACAAGTAAGTTATCACCATCGACGCCATTGGCAGAGGTGGGGGGGGGGGAATCCAGGTCCAGTGAGTATAGTACTAACCATGGATTTGCTCCAGCCAATACACTAAACCAGATGATTACACTAATTGGTTTCTCCTACCTAGCTGAAGGGTTGTGTTAATTACAATCAGCTGGTTTAGTGCATGGCTGGAGTACATTCACGGTTAGTACTTCTACTTACTGAACCTGTTTTTCCCACCTCTGTTCATTAGTAAAAAACTAAATTCACCTAACATTATTTGATCAAGGTGAAATCCTTTCCCGGTGACTTGCTGTAAAATGATTACATACCCGGGCAGGCAGCTGTCTAGGTCCAGTTCTCCTTTGTAGTCACTGTGAGTCATGTCAGGTGTTAAACTGTCACCGCAGCGACCTTCAGGGAGCAGTTCACTAATGGAGAGAGAGAGGTCGTCCTCGTGGCCATTAGTGTCTTCATCTTCTGTTGACACCTCAGCCTGAGCAGATAGAACGAGGACAGAAATACGTTCTCAGGGCTTAGGAAAAGGTCACTGCGGTAAAATCAAACAGTGAGGCAGCATGCAGTAATGGTCAATATGAACTGAAATATGATCCCTCTTATACACAACATACAATATTTGGGGTAAAATAGATACACTAACCTTTCCGTGGGACACTACGGACACTCCTTGTGGTGTTTTCTTTCATTTGTGTAAATTTAGTGTGTGCACCAATTGCGTCAATTAAATGGAATATGAAATCTTTTTTAGAGGGCCGGCAGCATGGCCTGGCGCACTCACACGCTTTTTGAACGGGCAATGTGTAAACCTTTATCGACCTCCCCGCATGCCAAGACTTGTTTTAGTTGTTGCTTACAGCCACCCACACAGAAGCGGTAGGTATACACATTGCCTTAAAAAGAGTGAGTGATATTTCTCTATTGCTGTCTACAACCCCTAAATTCCCAATAAAACCATCTATGCCAGAACAATAGTGAGGCAACCCGTAGCCCAAAGCGTTATGTAAAAGCTCCCTTGCAAATATTACCTCATTCTCCCACAGCATGCAACTACTAAAAAGCTCTAGAAAAGACTCTGTTACTCATGCTCTACATTTAAGAGGTGAAACGTAGAAAGGTTTATGTAGTCCCCGTGCCATAAAATAACACTTAGAGTGAACCCCCGTAAACATGAACCGCTCATAACATCCAATGCATTTCACAGGAAAGGATGTGTAGTACAGCTCTATTTGGCAGAATTAGTAAAGAACTCTAGTATGGAATTGCGAAAGGAACAGGAGTTAGTGGGCCCCAATATCTCGGACACTCTGAATCCCTTATTCACCCGCTGCTTCGAGTCCTCAGGCAGTTGGACCTCGAAGCTAGGATTTCTGGTGTTCAGAGGAGCTGGGTCCGCTGAAGATGTATCGAAGGAGGCGGAAAGAGAGTCCATGTTATTGATCTCGGCAGTTGGAGAAAGGTTGACAATCTGCAAAGAGACAGAGTCGGTTACAAAGTCAGTTTGTCCCAGTGACGCATATGTATTTGACAAAGAACTACTAAAAAAACGACTTCAAGTCGTTTCGTAGAACGATTAATATATGTGACAGAGTGGTATGAAACAAGCACAGTACGTTTTACGCTTCTTAGGATAATGGAGTTAAGTATTATAGAAGACGCAAGCATTACAAATCGTATCCATATTGGCAGAGCTCAGTTATATAATAATAATAATACATTTTATTAATAGAGCACTTTTCATACAAGAGATGTAGCTCAAAGTGCTTTACAATAAAATAGAAAAGAAAAATGCAACACATTAAAACAAGGGCAAATAGAAAGACAATACAATTAGACAATAAAAAGACAGTAGATGATAAAATATATAAGTGAAAGTAAAAACAGAGACCAATAAGCATAATAAAGAATGAGATAATTAGTAAAAAAAAAAAAAAAAAATGAATTACATTAATTAAAAGCCAAATTAAATAAATAGGTTTTTTAAATTATTTAAAGATGTTCACAGAGCCTGCATCTCTTATAGCTCTTGGTAGGTATTCCATAATTTTGGAGCATAGTTAAAAAAAGCTGCGCTGCCTATTTTCTTGTGCGTGTAATTGTGTATATTTAAGAACCAGGCAGTAGAAGATCTAAGAGCTCGTGAAGGATTATAAAATGACAGAGAGTCTGCAATATAAGCCGGTCACAAACCATTAAGAGCTTTAGAAACAAGTAAAAGAACCTTCAAATCTATTCTAAAAGATACTGGGAGCCAATGGAGTGTAGCTAAAACCGGGGTAATATGCTCTCTCTTGCTTGTTTTGGTTAATAGTCTATATGCAAGCATGGCGGTCAGTATGCTGACCACCAGCATTCCTGAACTGACTGAAAGCTGTGAGCGTAGCAGAGAGTGACTGACAAATCAGGAACAAGAGGGGAGAGGGATGACAGCTGGGCGGACACATGGGCTTTCCATCTGCTTGTATAGTTCCCACAAACCTAATACTGTATCAGCAATACAGTCATGTAATAATGCAAAGATAGAACAACAAATAACTAACATCTATCAAATCCCAATTGTGTTTTACTAAAGCGATAAGCCACAAGAGGCCGTGGTTTACAGTGATTTTAGAACAGCTAAGGGGGTTTTAGGCAGTCTGCGGCCCGCGTGGCTTATTGCTTTTATAAACCGGTTACTACATATACCTGGCAAGGTTTCATAAAATAAACACACAGCAACAAAAAAATGCAAGAATTTATTTAGAACAAATAATCATTCTTCCGCCAAGCGTAGTTCTTCAGTGACATTTAGCAGAATGGTTGCCGAGCAACACAGAGACGCAGTGGAAAGCATGCTAATTAGGCTAGTCAAGCATGCGCAGTAATACTGAAACTGTAACGCGGTCACAGGTGTGTGTTTATTCTCAGCCAATCATAATCAAGGACCGGAACTATCCGTTTTATAGTTTGTTTTAACTTCACCGCGGCATGTAGTTAATAATTAATGATATACTGTATACACAGTGGTAAACTTACAAGTTGTGAGTGGGAGAGGATCTGGCTGGCGGTGAGGGAATCTTCCTCGGAGGACTCGTCTGAGTCTTCGTGGGTGATCTTGCTGAGACTCGGCATGCTACCGGACAGCTGGCTTTCTTCCAGGGGCAGCAGGTCGCTCTGGTCCAGACTGTCCATGGAGCGTCTCCGGACGCCCCAGTTGAAGTTATCCACGGTCTCTCCCTGCAACAGAGCACAGCGTTGAGTAACCAGGTGGCCCAGGCAGCACAACACGATCTCTAGACACGCACGCACGCACGCACGCACGCACGCACACACACACACACAACCATGCAGTGCAAGTCAAGGGAGGCTGCTGGCAGTGGATGAGTTATTCCCTCCTCTAGCCAAGTACGGTGGAAGTAGCGGACCTTGACACAGTGTCAAGAACCCATCACATCCTAACATGGATCCCTTCCTCAAGGTGTCTGACATTCATAGTGTTTGAGATGAGAACAGGGGGAAAAAAAAAAAGTTTGGGTTTAACTTTCAGACTCTTTAAATATCCTCAGGTTATAATCCCTCGAGTGTGACTTGTTTTGAATATCAAGTGACTTTTTGTCTGGACACAACTCTGGAAACGTCAGCCAACTTCCACATTCCACCAAAGCACCAGATCAACAGATCAAACAGTTTCATACCTAACACTGATGGAAAGCGAGGGGCTAGAGTATCTGTGTTCTATGTTTTCACACAAATAGAAGCTGCATTACCATATCCAAACAAAAATCAACAAAAAACATACTAGATTTAAGGCCCAAAACATAGTTTGTATGTAAGACTGTTCTTCTGTTCTATCGCTAAAATACAAAACAGTGTTCATTTTTCATTCTTTTTTTAAAATTTAATTTTCAGACAATCTGAAACGCTAGCTGGTACAGGGAGAGAAGCTGACACTGTGTTTCCGGATCCATTTTGAGACACAGCGAAAGATAAGACTGAGCAGTAGCTCTCATCCTGTCCCAAAGGTCCAGTATGCTCTGTAGCGCAAACTAATAAGTGGGCTTTTTCAGTTTGCTAACTTTAAAAAAGGTTTCTTAAGCATTTTATTTCTACAATGTCAGTGTAATAAAATTGCCAAGATAGGATACTGGTTTCCAAGTTTGATTGACTAGTCATCAGGAAAATATTAATTGGAAAATAGCAGGGTAAAAAAACAAAACACCCACAATGCAACCATGCAACATGAGTGATGGTGAAATTAACCAATGATTGAAAACTGAATTATTGAATCACTTTGGGCTTCAGTATAGTTTGAATACACTATGTTGAAATTGCCAGATAGCATATTAATGTTCTTTACATACTGCATGAGCTTAATAAAATAATTAAAGTGCAATTAGTATGGACAGTACTTACTGGTCTTGGGTAGGATTGAATACACTTACATATGTATAGTTATAGATTCTGGAGTGACACAGAACACGCCTGCTTGTATTGTACCACTGGGTGGAGCTAATGACCCATCTGAGATGTTTCTGCTGCAGTCTCTATAATCCAAACTCTGTAGCCATCAATCTACTTTCTATGGGTCAGTAAGACGTAGTAAAGAGTTTTTTGAACTGCAAAGTCAAGTATTACATGTACAAATCTACAATGTTTTGTTGTACAGCAGGTATTTCACTGCAGACTGTCTCCAGCTGTTTTATTCAGTCAGTGGGGAAATATTCCAGACTGGTGAAAATCAAGCCTTGACATTATTTTGTAAGTAATGTACCTGCTTAGACACAATAAATAAGCAACTGAAAGTAAACAGAACACTGTGTGCTAAGATATATTAATAGTTAAAAAAAATAAAAGTATATAGCTATGATGATTAAATGACGCGTAAATAACATAATATGGTTAAAAACTAGTTATCCTGGTTAAGGAGGCCCTGTGTTGCCATGCATGTCACTGGTGACTATTAGTTTTAGATAATGTCTTTAATATACAGTACTTGTTAATATACCGTGTATCTAAGACTTACTATTGAGTGAATATTCCTAAATACTACATGAAAAATGTCAAAGCTACACTGAAACTTGTAATATACTGTATGGCATGCACACACGGTACTAAACTTTGCCATCAGGACCACAGTCTATTGTGCAGTCTGTGCTAGCTATCAACCACACTTGTCTAAGGAACACAGCAATTTGCACTGCAACACAACTGAACTTACCTGTAGCTCCTAGACGGCACAGACAAAAAACAGAAAGAGAAACCCCATTACACAAAGTAGGCAGACCTGACCCAACAAATCATCACACTGATTGGTTGAGAAAAACATTTTAGATGAGGCAAGCTCAGGCTCTAGAATTAGTACGCTGATATTAGCCATTCGCTACTTTGTCTGCTGGTTTTATGATTTTTAAACCGCGTTCACGCTCTCCATAACTCCA
>OMKK01032434.1:8192-29182 GCA_900302305.1 Polymixia japonica | reverse complement strand
TACACCTGGTTCCATGGCTAAGATGCTTCACAGTGTAATGAGGGAGGTGCCCAGCAGTGCTCTAGCAGTTCACTGCCATGACACCTATGGGCAAGCCCTGGCCAACATTCTCACTGCGCTCCAGGTAAGAGGTTTTATCTATCTATCTATCTATCTATCTATCTATCTATCTATCTATCTAAAGACAGAAACAGGGCAAAGTGAGGTTAAATAATGGGAGCCGTCTGAATAGCGTGTATAGCTGTGAATAGCTGGTTGTCTTTGGGAAAGAATCCCACAAGGCACCTTACTTCCTCCAGAAGTACAATGGAGAGACCTGGTTACTCTGGTGTGAGGAAGGAGCTTAAAAGCTCTGGAACTCTGGCAGAGGAATGCAACAGCATTGGATACAGTGTGAAGGACAGACCGGACATCTCTGGAAATCAGGTGGAGCAACGTGCCTTTTCTGAATGAAGGGAGTAGGAGGCCTCACTGGAGAAACGGAGGAGGGGACATATCTGACATTTCTAGGAGGAGAGAGGAGAGAAATCCTGGGATCTCAGAGAGGGGTGAAAAAAAATCTTGACCTCTGTGTGATGGATGTGAAATATGACGATGATTTCTCTTGCAGAGGTCTGTAGAGGGGTCCTGGCTTGCAAGTCTTGGCATCTCTAAAAGAGAATGAGTCATTTTTCCTTAGACTTGGAAGTGAAGAGGCTTTCTTCACTTTTTAAAGAAGATGATAGTGATGCATCATCCTCTCAACCTTCACAACCCCCGTTGTAGAGTTGTTTTTGTAAAGGAGTTCTTGGGCACTTCCTTTATCCGGATGAACATCATCTGAACATCATATGAAGAATACGTTTAGGACAGCTCACGCATAAATCAAAGTAATCAAAGCAGAGTATAGATAGTGGCTCCTGTGCCAGGACGTCTTAAGTACACCTGTCATCTATAGCAAAATGTGCAGCTCTTCATGACATATCTATTGGAATATCAAGTTTTAGATTTGGTAATTGACAGAGCAGTGTTGGGTTATTGTACGATGCCATTTCATTAAAATACTGGAACGTCTTAAGTCTCTACAGTGAGCTCTCACTGTATTTGCGCAGTAATATATCGTTTGATGTTCTTGTTACTTTGGATGTAAAATGCGAAAATGACTACGAGGCTTAAAACTGCTATGTGCGTTAGTCTGTCTCTACTGAGGGTGAAGGGGAATTGCAACAAGTTGTTACAGTTCAAAACGAGTTGGACTTTTCTCCTCCCCCTGCAGCACCTCTCCGTCGCTCCTCTCGCCTGTCCATCAAAAACCTCACACTCTACAGGTGGCCAGATTCTTGGGAGGAGTTTAGAGACGGGCCGGCTTTTTAGAAAAGAGGGAATGTCAACAAACTGGCCGACCTGAAGTAGCAGACAATTGTTGTGATTATCATATTTCACTGAACCTTTGCATAACAGTCTTTTTACGTTATTTTAACATAAAACAACATAAAAAATATACATAGCAGCTTTTAATGCAGACAGCTTTAATGTCAGGGCATTACAAGTGAAAAAAAATAATTTGCCTTCAAAATATAATATGGTTGAATATAATCTTGAACTGTCCAAATACAAAAAGGCTGCTGTTCTATACCTGTTTTTCCTCTATTGCTGACAGTCTCCACTTTAACCTCATAGCAATTGTGTCATTTCATATCCAAAGTAATAAGAGTATGGAGCAAAAACATCAAACAATGCGTCACTGTCCCAACGCTTATAGCTCACTGTATAATAGAGATTCAAGAGCAATGTGTCGCCTTACGTCATTATGAATGTGTCCTCTGTTTGGGGAGTATTGAGAAGGTACTGTTTGCTTCAAAACAAATGTGTAGGTTACAATGAGACATACGGGAGAACAAGAACCGTCAGTCAACATGGAAGAGGGGCATTAAGAAACATGATCTAAGCCTCCCCACAAAGGAAGATGATTCAGTAACTGCCCGCTGAAAAAAAATCCCAGAATCTTAATGAACATCAGATATTTCCAATGGGCCCTCAACGTCAGAGTACACATGTATCACAGTGGGGAAAAGAGTTCACAAAAAAAATGTAATTAGCCGGTACAAAACCCCCGTGTAAGAGCGCTGCCCTCTTGCCTTTTCACCGCGTCCCGGTCGCGAACCTAAAACTTGAGCGAGAATCTGGACATGAAAAAAAAAAAAAAAGGGAGTAATACAGATATGGCTGTATCAGTTCTCTGGGGTACATTGTATTTGCAGAGCAGGGATGCTCATTGGGGGCTGGGTGGGTCAGCAGATGTGAGGGGGTCAACACAAAGGCTCACCTATTCAGTGTCTGTTTGACAAAGCAACTGAGAGCTAGGTGGATAGAAGGGCCCTGGGGGGGCTCCTAACTCATCTGTCGCTTGGCTGTTGAACTATCTGACAATGCTGACTTAAAGGGCAGCGAAAAATAATCCTTTCATTGCCCGCTACTGAACGTAAGACAAATGGCGCTACGGCTGCAGCTGCAACATTAAAGCTGAGAATGATCTAGGGAAGTCTAGGGATGAACTAGGAAACTTGAGTCACAGTCAAGTGTGTGAGGACACATCAAAGAGGAAAAACAAGCATCCACTTAGAACAAGAAAGACCAAAATCATGGTTTTATTTACCCTTTAGGCACATACTGTATCAATGCTTTACACTTGATTATCTATGGCTGGCTTTGTTGGGTAAAACTTTGAGTGCCACTGACAAGAGTGAATTGTACCGTAAAATTCCTCTGTGGATCATATAGGGAATGATTTATCCCAGCTGCCCCGTGACCACAGACAAAATAGCAACCGACGATATTTGGCCCACCATTTACTCACTCATAAACAAAATGGAAGTGAAAGATTTTATCATAGCTTTTCATTACTTTGTGCCAGTAGTCCACACCACCAACTGGGAGAGAAATGAATTCCCCCAACCCTGTCAGCGCCGAGTCACCTCTTTTGTTCCTGATAAAGACATTCCATGGTCTTTGTACCTTTTTTCTTTTTTCAGGAGGTCTGTGGGGCTTTGTTAGAAACCTACCCCTGGCAGGTCACACAATGACAACGTATGTACTTAGATTTCACAGGCTTGGCAGGGAAATATATTTGATCTTACCCACAATTTCGGCGCACTGTATAGGGCTGCTGACTTTGCTGGGCAGCTGGAAGAACTCAGTGGGTGAATCTTGAGCGAAATGTTTTCTGTTCATCTGTTCTGTTCACTGAAGATAATGACGTGAAGTGGGTACATTCGTTTGTTTATACCTGTTTATATCTGTAGGCCAAGACCTATTGTAAAGTTGTGTTAGTTGTGTTGCTAATGAATTCCAGGGAGCTACATATAGTGTATCTGTCAAGCCCTTATGTAAGACTGACTTCATGGTAATCCTTCTAGTTGCTCAGGTAGTAGTAAGGTCAGAAACTCAAACGATGGTTGGCAGGTCTGTTTCTACTGTAGGAAAACAGACTTGTAATGGGTTGTCAGTTGTATGTGTCTTTTAGTTGTTCTGCTCCTTCAAAAAACAGTAGGTGTATTAGTAGCGTTGAGCCAATATTGTAATATTTATTTTTCATAATTTGCCCTTAAAGAGGTTATGTTAGGTTAGGTTAAGTAGGTTATGAATTGTAATCCAAAATTTAGCTGTGGTCCCTGAAAACGTAACTGCAATCATGTTACTTGAAAGAAAATATGGGGCTTATTGCAGTTAACAAATCTTTTTCTGACCGGTTTTGTAATCCAGTAAGAAACACCACATTTCACATTTAACTACGGTACCATAGTAAGAGAACAAAATGCTATGTTACCACGTAATGGAAAATGTGATGTACCTATAACTGAGACTTGACTAATAACCACATGCAGTAGTGCAGCTGGCAAGCTAGGACTTTACTTACTCTACTGATTAGTATTCATTTCCTATTGGTAACCATATGCTCAACATAATTCCATTATCACGTCGTACAAGGGATAAAAGAGTTGTTTCAAACTCAGGGGACTTCAATTCATGGTCATAACTTCTGCTTGGGAGTATCCGTGTTCACAGTTGCAGGCTGCTCTTCAAGGATTTTCCTCTGTTCATATAACTCCCTGTTCCATGAAGAGGTTGTTACTTAAACTATGACATTGTTGTTGGCAAATTATTAAATTATATATCGAATTTTTCACGGTCAGCGGTTCTATCAGTTGACATTTTCAAATATTTATTCCTTTATATTTGTTTTGCCTGTCTCCCAGCAGATTGTGGCTTTCCAATGGCATTTGTTTATTTGTTGCCGGAGAGGGCTTCTCAGGTGATATATGTGTCAGCCGTGGATCTAACCCATAAAACGATTCCTTTCAGTTTCACGGTGTATATAAAGTGAGAAAAGAATCATTGCTTCACATCCTTCAGCAAACATAAACTCCCTCTAACTCTTTCTCCCCCGTCTGACGCAGTTATAAAACCCTAATGAGAGCATGTCCATCTCCAAACGTGTCCACTTAGAGAGTAGAATGTCAAATGCCAAATCATGCAAGTTGAAAAACTGGAACATAATGTGTCTCTACCCTGGAATGCATTGTTTTCATATAGCCACGGCTCACTGAATGTGGCTACTTAACAGCGAGTCCACATCTGGTTTCTGGGCAGTGTGAAGCTAATTGAACATTGGCAAGTTGGAGTTTCTGACCACCAATCCCTTTGCGATTAACGTCCAGAGGAACAGGGCATGCCGTTGAAGGGGATCGTTGTTCCCTTGTCTGTTGTTCCTCCCGGAAACAGTACGCTGAAGACCCCCGGCCTTACACGGTTAGCAGCTGAAAGTGAGAGGATTGGCATGGTAGATTACAACTCTGTGTTTATACAACAAAAAAGTCTGCCTAGTACAATATCCTGCTCTGGCTTTAACCAAGGTCTGGAAATCTCGTGCACAGCACACACCGGAGTGGATCCCCTCCTTCCACCCCACCTCCTCCTCTCTCCTTGCCAACACAAACAGCAATTATAGCCGGCTCAGACAGCCCCTGCAAGAAGTAGGGCCTTGTCTGAAAGAAAAGGCACCAATTAGGGAGCATTGTTCAAAAAAAGCAACAGCGATTCTATTAATTTTGTTTGCGGGGTCCATCCCCACGGGGTCAAAGTCCCGTTTGACTCCAAACTGATGTGACCTGATGCCACAGAGAGTGAACAGCGTGTTAATTTTGCCTCACTGTGGGATCCTCTGACATCTGGCTTCGCCATGGAAGCTGGAAAACATCTTAGATATTCTCATGACAATCCTAAATACATGTGGAAAGCATCCTGATATTTTCTTCCGTAATGACTCTGAAAACTAAAGCCTTGCCTTCGTAAATTGTTGTTGTTGAGTCAAAGGTTGTACTTACGCTGTAGTGAATAACAAAATAAAAGCGCACAATAACGGGGGTCGTGCGCTTCGGAAAGCGCTGTTAGTAACAGCAACTTTTCTCGATGAAGCTCGTTTTCTGTTGTGGAAAGGCGTGATATTGACAGAGAGAAGTTGATCTTCGTGACAAAACAACAGACTTTCTTATAATTCCTTTCTTCTTTGTGTAATGTGTGACTCCAAATTAGTCACAAAACCACTTTCTATCAGGATGACCTGAAGGATAAGGTCTGTACGTGCGTCTCTCTCTGGTAGGTTTCGTCTTGTTGGAGCATTAATGTCAAAACAAAAACACTGGGCTCAATTTGCTAAGCAACATTTTCAGTATGTTTGGTTAAGCTGTTCACCAAAGGCAGGGGCATGTAGAGGAACAACTCAAAATGGGTCATTAATTTTCATATGGAGACCACACTCACTATTGTGGGCAGAGAAAAGGCATTTTCCCACAAAAAGGAGAAAATGAAAATTACTTTGATTGTGGGCAGCCGTGACCCAAACTAAAACTTGTAATAGATTAAACAAAAGCTGAAATCCATTTGCAATAGGTGTAAATATTATTACACATGGGTGTGTTATGTTTGTGCGTGACGACCACCGGAAAACAGCGATGTTGTAATTGAAAAGACGTCATATCAAAGGCATCAGATGTGGTTTTGTTGTAACTGTGAGCAAATTAAATAATGTAATGATGCATGACTAATAATGACTTTAGTTCGCAGTAAATAAAAGGCTAAACAACCGTGTAGTAACACTACAATTGCTGTATTGTTAGCACTGTGAAAAAGGGCAGTATACAACTAACAAAAAGTCCCTGAACAAATGGCAAGAAAGTAAATCCACGTCATGGTTAAGGCCAGAGTAATACTATAAAAACATGAGTAGCCAGGAGAATCAGAAACATATGAAATGTACTGTTCAGCATTTATAATGTTCCCCTCTCATGAACAAGGCCATAATTATGTGGTACCCGTGGTCTAAAATGACAGAGGATGAGTAAGCCATATTGCGGGACATTTTGTGCCCACTCATGTTCAAGACATAAGCCCACAGTTCTCCTAAACAGCTGTAAAACATGACCGCAGCCCTGGCAAGGCGCGCTGCACCAAACAGAACAATCAAATAGAACAAGGATCATTGTTCTGGGATTTTACCTGGGGTAAAGCCTGTGTAGAGGTGCTGAATGTCTCTGTTGTCTTTTCTTTGCAGATGGGGGTTTGTGTGGTGGATTCCGCAGTAGCAGGTCTGGGAGGGTGCCCATACGCTCGCGGTTCGTCTGGCAACGTTTCAACAGAGGATGTTCTGTACATGCTCAATGGCATGGGCATTGAAACCGTAAGTGTTTCTTCACACAGTATTTTCGAAAGACCTATAGCATTTAATGCCTTTGTGGTCATTTGGGCATTTACATCCAGGCAATATTTTAGAAATCAGATACATAAACAGATTGTTAAGTCTAGTCTAGTCCTGTAAGTCTAGTGTTAAAGTATACAAAGTAGTAAAGTACAGATAATTTCTTTGCTCATAGTTTTGTAAGGCCTGGCTGAGCAACAATTTATTTTACAATTGCTCCTCCTGCTGGTAGGACATTTCCATTACAGTTTAAAAATATATTACTTTGAACTGTTTTTGTTCATGGTAGTCAGTTTTGGACGTTAGCTGCCCTGTGGGTTTATAGTTACCACTGAGATCTAGCTGTTGCTTATCCCAGCCTTTCATTATTGTTTACTGAAAGCTCTTGGAATTTACAACCACATATGTAAAAACTAATTACTATATTCAAATCATTTATATTACCATAGTTTATATATGTTAGAAGTATCACTTAAAAAAAAAAAAAAAAAAGTGTTAGTATATGTATGTTTTTGTCTTTACAGGGAGTGGACCTCCCTAAAGTTATAGAGGCCGGGGACTTCATCTGCAAAGCTTTATGCCGTAAAACAAACTCCAAGGTTGCCGAAGCAAGAGGCAGGTTGTTATGAAATGCATTGTTGTGACAGACAATTATTTGACTCCCTTGCCTTTTGTGTATTTTCCTGTTGCTGATGCATATGCTGCTGCGTTTAAAGTGCACTGTTCTTTGTGTATATCTCCAAACCAGCTAATCATCAGAGGCATTTAATCCAAATGATCTAAATAAGACACTGAAACCTGCTGTAAAACAAACATTTTGCTTTACATTCCATGATTTTTTTTTTTTTATATGTTCCAATTACTTCCATTCTAAAACAGTCATTTAGATTTATAATAGTCTTTGAGGTCTATTAGAACCTGAAGAATTGTGACTTTTCATCTTCATTTGTGGTAGCTGTCTCTTTCATAAAATAGTAATTTGCTATTTCCAGAGACCCAAAAAGTATTCCATAACATTTTATAAAGGTTGCTCCAGTCCGGATCACTCACCTAAGTAAGATGGATTGTGGAGATGGAGTGTAAAGTAATTGTATAAAGACAAAGTATGAAGTAATAGCAGAACGTGAGCGTTGTCAGGTCCAGCAACCTGCTGTCCTCAACTCATCATGGCCGAAGGTGCCTCAGTATAAATAAAACTGCAAAGACATCATTTGTGTTTTAAAGCTACAGTCTGTGTTTTTATATAGTGTATTTTGGATTTAGTAACAGGGTCTCGACCGCTATGACTTGCAGAACACTGCCATTTCATCATTACTAAACATCTACATTACTTGTCCCCAAATGAATGTACTTACAGACTAGCTCCCAAATACATGTAAAAACATGATTAGCTTAATCATTGCCTATTGTCAGACCTTCAGCCAATTTTGAAGTGAAATGATGTTTCCAATTCTTTATTTGGCAAGCATAATCATTCTCTCAGAAACCACGAGGTTTTAAAAGCAATCTTTTTAAAAACGTTTTTTTTTTTCGGGGAGAAAGGCCTCAGGACTGTCGGAGACTTGTCACTATGTGTGGCACTGCCTTGTGATTCATTGATAAACCGTACTAGCCTGGGAGGATGGCCATGTGCTATGATTGAATGGATGTAAAATGCTCTATGCTCTTGCACGTATCCCCTTTTCCCTGTCTTTACTGTAATGTACTATCTGTAGAAAAAAAAATAAAAAATAAAAACATATATATGAATGAAATGGAATGTGACATTGGGGTTTTACTGTGATTTTTATGTTAAAGCATTCAAAAACAAATATATAGGAGTATAAAATACATATTGGGCAAATACACAAATGCATGCATGTTTACGCACACACACACACACACACACACACACACACAAAGAAAAATGTAGAAAACTTTGCTATTCCACTGACCCCGTAACTACAGTATACACGTGCTGCTGTACAGTAGATCTACATGTAACATATCATAGATGGTGAGGAGGAAGGAGGATAGTTCTCTAATGAATAAAGAAGCAAGGTTGTGAGCTCAAATCCCACCCATGGACAAATCTGATGAATGAACAGGTGTTGTTCACTTTCCAATCAACTTCCGTCAAAGGACCGATGAGAATGGCTACGCGAGAATGACATCATCGCCATTAAAATTGGTTCCCTAGAAACCTCCCGTTCACTAAGCAGTTGTGCACCACAGATATAAAGTATGGCACGAAGGAACTGCATCAACCAAAACAGGAAGAGCCTGTTCTGTGAACATGTTTAGTCCTCTTCTTTCGACAGTCTCTTGCCTCGTTGCTCACTGCACTTTGTAAACAAATGCAAAGGTGTGTAGCTCCTGAGCTTTGCATGAAAATAAAGTGGCTTGGCTGTCTTTGCGGCAGAGATGTAAACAAATTATACCTAGGAAACTCAAGGGGTCGCCAAACTCAACATCGTACAATCTTGTCTGTAGCTGCTTTAACTATGAATCTTTACACTTAGAAGTGAATTTTCAATTCAGTAGTGTTTTCAAAAACACCCACAATCCTCTTTTTCCTATGCAGCATCATTGCCGCGGATGCGGCATCATATGGCAGGAAGGTTCATGCCTGCCAGATAAGTTGTTTTTCTCTTCATAAGTCTGTCACTCCCTTTTAATGTTCTTGCTAGTGGCTGAGTGATGAATTGTTTCGTCTGTCTGTACTACAGAACGTGTGCAGCCAAAACAAATGATGCTTGTGTTGTAAAGATGTAAAGCCTTGGCGTTAAAGACCTTAGTAGAGAACACATCCTCTTGATCTCTAATAAGTTTAATACTATTTTTCCCTGAAAAATAAAAACACAGTTTCTCCCTCAGAGGCTGTTTTGGCAGTGGATCGGCTTCTCAGAAAAATGTGGAAGAGATTAGCATTTTCATTAAATTGCTGTGGGATTTCAAGGTGTTAAGGCACATTCATTTTAAGATGTACTGGGAGAGAATGGGAGTGTTAATAAATTATATAACAGACGACATATGACTCAAACGTGAAACTAAAAGTCATTGTGGAATCATTGCAAAGATGGAAAAAACTTTAAAAAAAAACAAACTTAAGATAGACCCTTTGACCCCAATTTATTAAGCCTTAGCAGTGGTTCAGTTTTGATGAGCACTGAATGACTCCTGCACCGTGCATAGCAGTTTTACCAGGGCCTGGTAAAGTGAAACTGAAGTACTCTCAAGCCAAATAACCATCTAAATCTCGCGCAAAAAAAAGAGGACATATTATCCTTACAGGACGCACATTTTCAATTGTCCTCACAAAGAATCTCTGATCACAGATGAATCTTGTCGACAGTAACTTGCAGCTAAAGCATAATACATTATATCTGGAAAATATCAGTAGGTAAGGTTTCATCATCCACCTTCAACAGTTTCTCTGTAATTACAATGCATTGTGTAGAGATTAATAATATTTACAGCAACATTGCAGACTGTTACCTTATACACTTATATTTAGTAACAAAAGACAAGCTATATAAGAAATCATGTATTACATCATTACATCATTACGTAACATGTAAAAACAAACGTATCTAACAATCCTCCTTTACTGTGAAAGAAAGTATTGGCAGTGCAGCAGTTATTCATTATCATCATCATTGTTAACTTCATAATAGTCTATGATATCTAGGTAACTGTTTAAAGTAAACACAGGGGCTAGGAACCATTACCTTTTTGACTTAAACACATTACACAGCATTGCTCTTATATAGATCTTTTTAGCTCCAGACATCATACAAATGAACAGTTTATGATGTATATGTCTGAACATCAGAAAATAACAACAGAATCGCCTTTTCCTGGAGGGTGATACTTTGTCTTGTCAGTTCTTCTCAGCGTCCTACAAGATCAAAATAAACAACTATGTAAAAAAATTTTTATTTTTTATTATTACATATTGTAATACCATTATATTTTTTGCACTGACTTGTGTGATGCACTTACCACACTTTATAGAAAATAATCATAGTAACTGATAGAACAACTCCAGTGAGTAGCACGTATGCAAACACATATATTAGATGATCTGAAAAGACAAAATATTAATAGTAACAAACTGTTACTCAATTTCGATTTAAACTGAGTTTACTGAGTTGAAACAAAGTAATAAATAATCCATATAATGCTGAAATTCAAATGGAAGCTTACCAGTTATCCATGTTTGGGCGGATTCATCCACCACAGCAGGTTTATAAGGACCACTAATCTTTTTCCAAGTTATCACTGAAATGACCATGAAAGAGTTTAAAATGGCAAGTTCTTAGCTGTTGCTTCAAAAACGTATTATATAAACAAAGTCTGTCCAACTTACCGAAGTGTGATCGATTATGGAGTATTTCATTAAGTGTGTTGCACTGCCGTAGATCTTCATCGTACAGTCCTCTGCACGTACAAGGATGCTGAAGTGCTGTGCCCGCCGTGGCTAAGAAGGCCGCTCTACATTCAACCTCTCCACTGAGAAGGAGAGCTGGATCCATCTGGCTGATGCATTCATGGTTTCTCTCGTCACTGTCGCTGCACTGACTGTCTTCATCATTCCAGCATTTGGATTGGAAGGTTTTTAACAAGGTTCTGTTAAGTCACAGAAAACACGCTCGGGTAGCTGTTTGCTTTATTTTAGATGTATTGGGGAGGAATGCGTGTGTTTGAAATTGAAAAAAAAAAAAAAAAAGTTGCTATATAAGTAAAACAGCAAAAGGAAAGTCGTAAATGGGAAGATGTATTATATTTCTTAGGTATTTACATGAAGGATTCCATAGTCAGATCTTGGCTAGATACCTGCAGCGTCGGTCCCCAAGGCAGCGGTTAACCCCTTCCTGGCAGGTCCAGATCTCATCTCCACACGTGCCACTGTGCAGAGTGTTCTTCATAAGCAGACAGCTCTGATCCCAGGACTCGCACTCACACATGAACAGCATCTCGGCTACATTGCGAGGCATGCCGCCGTAGAACCGCTGCGTTACTTGCTGACAGCGGGTGTCGTTGCACGGGTCTGCATCGCACGCCCGGACGAGGTGCACCAGATATCTATTGCACACCTCGTCGTCGATGCAGACTGTCATTTGCTTGATGCAGGATTCAGCACTGTCATATACTGGAAAAAGGACATGCACGGTGCTTTAGTCCTGCCTGTGCAAATATTTTTTTGTACTTACTCATTTAGATCAGTTGCACTTAACTGAATAATATTTATCCATTTGATCTAAAACGTGATTAAAAAATCATTACCATAGCCTATTAGATTGCTAGATTGCCAGTCCATCACTGAAACACTCCTCTTCTGCAAAGCTACACATTATAGGAGGTATGATTAGCTCTTATCCACCAAAGGTCTATTACAGTCAATCTATTGTCCATAACACCTATCATGTAACCGAACAGCTTTAATAGATTAGATCTTGGTAAACAAGTAGGTAATTTTAGCTATTAATGCTTATCGCAAAGAATACTGAGAATACTGCACCTGGCTTTTGGTGACATTGTGTGGTAAGCACTTCTAGAGAGGCACAGAGCTCCTCCTCCCAGGCACACATACAGCCTTGCAGTGAAGGGAATTGGTCCAATATGGACTGAACGGTCATGTTACAGACCTTTGAGCCTTGTATTTGACACCCTTCATCTAGAATAATATACAGCACGCACACGAGGGAGGCAGAAAAACAGGATTTTCCATAATCAAGTCAGGTCTTTTGTGTGCAACAGGTGTTTTATATGTACCGTGGTGCTGCTATGATTTTATCTTGTGATAGCCTTGATATATCATTTGTAAGATAAATCTAAATCCAAATCTAGCCAAATGTCACTTATCCCCAGTGAGGGCATATATGATTTTGTATGGACATACGCAGAAGAAATATCAGATTTACTTTCATACAATTAAAATCCCTAATGTCGTCATAGCAATTTAACTTTCTGGGAAAGGAGAAAGCCTATTTATTATTATTTATTTGAGTAGTAACAGGTGAGTAGCTCCAGGCTATTGCCTCAGTATTACATTTTGAGTCACATTTCAGGAGGTGAAATTCAATTGAATGTCCTGAACCTCCTGAGACATGTTTGTCAATTGTGTGCCACTAGATTGATAAAAATCAGTTAACCCTGAAGCATGAATTATAAATTACAAATGTGTCATATTTACCGTCATCATTACAGATGCCACTGAAAAATGCCTGTTCATTCCTGCATAAATCTGATATGCAGGTATTGATAACAGCCAAACAGTCTGGAGATTTAGAGGCAATCCTGATGCTGGTTATATGATAAATAGCAACTCCTGAAAGATAAGTATCATGATAATTAATACATTTTACACATGTAAGTTTGACACTATCTTAAAAATATATAGTTATAGTTATTATTTAAAATATTTATGTTTGTATTATTGTATTATTTAAAATATTTTATTAGGACTACAAAAAGTAATACATGTAGGCTAATGTTTGGACAGGTTAAACTATATACCCTCTATTTAAATGTCATAACACACGGTTCTACCGTATGATGAGATCAAAACGCAACTATTAACGTGAAAAATGTACGATTTAGTTCACTACTTCGCAAAGGTCACCACAAATGACAACATGGTCAACAGTTGAGTCGGACTCACCGAGTATTACTACGGTTTCCAAACGTATTGGTCGCATGATGGCCAGGGTTCCTCGTTGCGTTGCGCGTCAAGTGGACAAGTGGACAAGTGGTCAAGTGGACGAGCTCCGGTTCTGTTACTAGTGACCTGACGCTTCTCCTGACGTCACAACCTGGGCTAGGATTCGCGTCAACAGTAAGGAATACACAGCCGGATTTGTTTTTGTCAAGATCCCTCAAAATGAAGTGAAAATTATTGCATGTCATTCCTTAACTATGCAAAACGAACCTGGTCAAATCATAGGTTGTATTATATGAGTTTTGACACCAACAGTTAGTCTACATCAGGTGCAATCAACTTTTTCAAAAGGGTGTTTGTAGCATCGCTTCATTAAGTTGTCTATTTAATTGTCTGCGCTGTGACAAAGTCAACAAAGGCGTCGCTTTGCTAGTACAGTTGTTTTAAGTTATACTGGGCCATGAATACAAAAGTCTCGTAATTAGAAATGCTATGCTCATGCATAACTACAATCACACACAAAAAAACAGACCGGTTGCTTGTTGAGGAGGTGAGATTATGTGATTATCATTTCATACAGCTATAAAGATTGTCAATGTGACACAAACGCCGATTGGAAAGACCAATTAGGTCTGATGCATGACTGGCTGTGACCGAGCTGACAGTGCCGCAGAACCTTTGAGCCTATTTCGTGCTCTGGCATTTCATACTCTTCCCCTCTCAAATCCAAGTCAATCTTCAATATATCTTGTTAAATCTTTCACAGCCTTGGTCTGTTGGCTCGGAGTTAAACAGAATAAGGGTTATGGACCCGGTGTAATTTACTTAATAGAAATGAATTGTTTCAAAATATGTAATTGTTCTGAAATGTACCATGCTCATTAATATAGACAAGAACTCTACTAAATACTTAACTTCGAACCAAATTCTGTCGAATAGTCTATAATATAATCAGTTGCTCCTTTACCCTAATACTGTAAACATGTATGAATTTATTACAGAGCAGTTAATTAGAGGTCACTGTTGCCTCGCAGCCCCTCGGTTGCGTGTTTCCTCCCACCACGCAGGTTAGATCTGACTGGAAACTCATACTGGTGTGTGGGTGTAATGATCCTGCGATGGACTGGCGTCCCACTGAGGGCCCCCCCCTACCTCACGACCACAGTCAGATGGGAATAGGCTCCAGCCCCCCGCAACCTAAATAAGAATAAGCGGGTTGAGAAAATGAATAAATAGTGTAATTGTGTAAGGTCAATGTAATTAAACTGTTATTTGGCCGTTTGTAAGACTATTCGTTTATTAAATGTCAACATTTCCTACTGTCAGCATTTCCTATAATTGTTTCGGAAAAGTAGGATACAACACCATGTCATACACGTAGTGCCATTAATTAACAGTTTGCCTATTGATACATTGAATTCAGTTGCTCTTAACCGATATAGGCCTATAGCTAATATAAATACATCCATTGAATAAAGAACTATTAATAAATATAAATGTATTCAAAACATTAAAAAAAATCAACAAAATGTAATAGCTGTAAGAGCTGTTGATCTTGTAATGCTAACCCTGTTTTGTACTTTATTTTCAGTGTGAAAATATCACAACTGTAGTGCAATGATAAAAGAAAGTGCATCAAAACCACCTCTAGTAGTTACATTGCTACCACAATTTGGTGGTATGTTTCAATTTGGTGGTATGAACCCTGTATAAAGTTGGGATTATAATAGCAGAAAATTGAGATCATTACACAGTATATAGTATTAGCATCCAATGTTGGTGCCTTGAAACATGGAATGTGGAAGGACAACACCTAATGTCTATGCATGATGAGTTTTTATGCAAAGAACTCATGTATGTCTTTTCTCTTGCACTAATACTGCTCATTGTCAATCTCATGCACTAGGATTTTTAGACAAATCATATTGTGGTGCAAACATGTCCCCGATACAAACCCTAAAAGCTCTACTCCATCACCTGTTGGACTAATCCGCTTAGAGCTGTTAAGGTTTAATGTCATCCAACAACGCCTTTTTATATAACTATTAAAATGCAATTTTCCAGTAATTCCAGCCTCTGAAAGTTAGAAGAATGATATTTGTGTATACAGACTGTCATCCTCCTTATTTCTATCAGCAATGATAGCAGCTATTCTGAATAGTGAAAATGATCATTCATTTTTTGACTTAACACCTAACTTATTTACATTTTGGCAGCAGACGCTCTTATCCAGAGTGACTTACAATAGGTGCAAACAGAGTAGACAAACATGTATTTCAATCATCATCACAAGTAGCCTAATACTAGAGAAGTGCCATGAACATCGAGGCAGTGCTAAGAACAAGTAGCCTAGTAGCAGAGAGTGCTAATGAATTCAAAGACTGCTACTAACAATCACTAAATATATATGAGCTGGTTAGATTTGTTTTTATTTTTTAGGTAGTGGGGGCGTTTGCTTGGGAGGGAGGTTGGGGCGAGGTGGGGTCGAGATGTAGTTTGAAGAGGTGGGTTTTCTACGTCTACGGCGAAAGATATCAACTTGTAACTTGGGCGCTAACTTTACCTTGCACGGCTTTGCAAAGACTCGATGATAATATTGAGGAAAAACTAGCAGCTGTGGCTGGTGTACCTTTGAGCGGACTACCTTGCTGGTGACCTTTTAAAATAACATTACTTCTGTTGTCTCCAACCCAAAACATGGGATTCTGTGACACTTTCTTTTAACAGTGCATTGATTCATGGTCATTTGACATGAAATATGAATATATGAAACTGAACCAAAACCAAAGACATACATCAGAGCATAAAACATTACCGTACAGAAAGAAAAAAGAGGAACCATAAGCAATTTAAATCCTGCAACTAAACATTACACAACAAAAGGACAGGTTATAGAGTATCAATAGATATAGTTCATCCAACTCTAATGTAAACAGTGGGAGAGGTTCTGTGTATTCTTATTGATCCTTCCAATTTATATTTCGGATATTGTGCAAGGTGGAGATAGAAATCTTCAAAAGACAACGTTCAGTTTTGTACAACTCTTACCCTTCATTTCCAGTCAGTTGTCTGTGTCCTCGCCCAAACTCTCCAGATATGAAGGAACAGTTTTGGGACATTGAGTGTTACTATCTGGAGGTCTGTTTTATAATAAGCTTCAGTACGTGTTTCAAGCTATGACTACGACTGGCAAAAGTGAATGCATGTGTCCTTTGTGGAAAGGAATGATGTAAGAGCTTCCCACCAGAGTTGGACTAAACTATCTGATCTGATATGCGTGATACATTGTCCATGTTGTTGACTTGAGTTGACAGGGATTTGCGACTGTCAGTGCTTGTTCTGGTCCTTGTCCTCTTTGTGCGATTTTGGCCTTGACCAAAATAATGGCAGGAAAATGCTGCTTTGAACTCCTCTCGAAACTTCCCTGTGGAAAATGGGAAATATGTTTTTAATTTAAAAAAGTTTGGAATCCTTGCAGAAACTATTCAATTTGAATTTTTACGCACTGTACATGTCTGAACATTTGCCTCCTTCGTCATTACCAAACAGGGCCACAGTAATATAGTTTTGAAGTGAAGTTGTGTTATGTTTTGATTGAGAATGGATGCATTTGTCTCCCTTTAACCATGATGATTTTCAAAGACAATTGAAGTAAAATTGTCAGTCATACAATTGCTAAGGAGTCCCCTGTCATTATCAGTGGTGAGCTAAGACTATTGAGAAATTGAGGTTTACTGGCATATAAGACAGTACTTTCACATAAGACATGTTTACGTTAAACACAACCTTGAATAACATAATCTATATTTGCAAATGCAGAACATCTAATCAAATGTAGAACTATAAGGGCAGCTTCTTTTGTTGTTGTAGGCCATACTGTCCAGCAGAGGGAGTAATGAGGTCATATAAATGGTCCTAATGACAAATGACAAACTTACCACTGAGAAAATTATAGATGATAGGATTTGCTGCGCTGTTGGCATATATGAGCCAATGTGAAAAGGTAAACCATGCATACACTGTTTCTCTGTCGTTTGTGTTCTTGAAAGTCCCAAAGACTCTGCATTTAAAGTATGACACAGCATCAGGTCAAGTCTAATTTATTATTGTTTTCCATTCTGTACATTTGTAAGCCATATTATTATGGCTTACATAATAGCCATATTATTATATACAGTGAATATATTACAGTAAATGAGTGCCACATGTACTAACTGTGCTGTTTAAAATACCATATCTTTATAACAGATGATGACCAAACTAACCCCTTGTTGAAAAATGGCACAATGAGAACCTTGGCTTAATACAGTTTCCAATGTGGATCTCTAATATCAATTATTGATTATTGAAACAGCAGATCAAAGGAAATTATTACCTTTTCATGATATTGAGGACGCTGATTGGCAAGTAGCATAGGGCAAAAACAAAGAGTACCACCATCAGCATACGAGCTGTCCTCCGTCGAGCCCGGACCTGTTTGATCTCAGCACAGACAGTGCTGGTTCTGACTCGGACCGACTCTCCGGGCCCCGGTGCCTGAGCTGAACACTGAATGGATCGCCACTTTCTCTGCATCACTGATGAGCTCCCAGGAATCTGTTTACAAAATATGTAAATACGCTGACTACTTGCTCGTAAAGCTTAGCTCATTGTGATGTTTTTCCGTACAGTATATTGCAATACACACCTGTTGGCACCACAGTTTATGGCATATCTGGATGTATGCCAGAACCATAAGACACAATGGTGCAAAGTACGTGATGATGAAGAAGCAGGTATGATACACTTTGGGGTAGATCTCAGCTGTTGAAAGAACAGAACACAGTAATGTGAAAGATGGCTTTAGACAGGTTAAAAAGAGGCTATAAACAGACAGACAAGACACTTATTGTTTATAGAATCAAAGAGAAGTACATCCTGCGTACCCGATGAGACTGTTAACTTGTTAGCTGACTGTTAGAGGCGGGTTTAAGTGGTGCAATTCTAAAGGATTTCCTAAAATAGCAAAAACTAGTATACTCCATATTCGTATGAACGAGAGAATGAAATTCTGTAAATAAGATTCTTAAATATAAACAGTATGAACCTATGAACAAATGTCAATGCTGCTGTCTTAAGCTGTTTATGGATTTTTGTCAAAGACTTTCATACCATATAAAGATTTCTACAGAAGGACACAATGCCAGATGGGAGAAAAATGATTATATCAAATCTAATTTAAAAAGGTGATAACATTGGTGGTACAGGACTTGTAATTTTTCAAACGTATCAAATTGAGCCCAACTCCATTGACTCCATTTTACTGAAAATGGAGGATAAAAGATTATTCTCTTTGTCAACATTAATTAGACACTCTATAATAATAACCTTATCTAATATCCTGTAAAGTCTTCCCTCCTAGCTTGTTATTCTTTTTCATCTCTATTTTGAGCTCTGCTCAAATAAATTCATCATCAGACACCAGTAGAATGGCATCATAAATGCATAAATCCATTTTAGCACACAGAATCACTAATATTTGCCAGTGGGTAAATTCAGTGTTTTGTACAAAAGACACACTGGTTAGTTGATTGTAACTGTGAATTATTCTTTTAGTCCCACAGTCACTAGTTTGATCTAAAACGAACCTTTACATCGGACTGGACACGAGAAGTGTGACACTAACTCCGTAATTTCTTGTAGGGTTTTTTTTGTAAAGAACCAACCTCCCCAATGTTCATCACACACTGTGAACAGGCTGGTCTTGTTTGTAAGTTCAGGTAGTAGGCTGCTGCACTCCATCACAATAGCTTGAGGAATCATGATGATACACGACACGACCCAAATGAGAATAATACTCTTGCGAGCTCTCTTGGCTGTGCTTTTAAACATCAGCGGGTGGCAGATAGCATACCAACGATCTTGGGCAATGCAACTCAGAGTAAGAACCGACACAGAAACAGATATTGTCTAGAAAAAAAAGGAAAAAAAATAGTGGTTAGTTTCAGATATAACTAGTCAGAGAAAGGAATTACTTAGATAGACATTAATACTGTAAATGAGCACTGCATGCATGGAAATGGTGTTTTTGTTTATATTGCTAGGTTAGTTGTAAATAGTTTAATAAATATTTCACAGCTCTTTTACTCCAAACCTATCAACTGTCAATACATGAGAACGTCAGCTAGGAGCAAGGAGCTAAGGGCTAGGAGCTAGGAGCTAAGGGCTAGGAGCTAGGTGGTGGTGAAGTGTTTCATGAGGAAATTAAAACCATGTGATCAAGCAATTTGGTGGATTATTTGTGCGTTTGTTTTGAAATTCATATGATATGCTGCATAGTAGAGATGTCTACAAAGCAAGCACATGATTAGATCAAATTAATGTTAGTACTGCAATGCGTGAAATGGAATTTGTTGTCTGTTAGCAACATCTGAAGCTGGTATAAACAAAGGATGTATAGAGGAGAGATCAGGAGAGATCAACCCCTACACCCCATCTGCCAAAACCTATGTCTAAAACTTACAGAAGGTCAGTTGTGCAGTTGTTCGGTTTTTAAGTAGCACATCCAGTATCCTGCATTACAAATCAGTATCATCAAATACAATATACTGTGCCACGATGTACTGTATGTACAATACATCCAGATATGCCGCCAAGATAAACACAAAAATCTCCAAAGTCCCCCAAAAGATTGTACAAAAGGCAGTTTCAGTTGCAGACCACCCAGATCAAGGGCCAAGCTTAAATAGATCATGGCAAAACAAAGCAGACAGTTCATTCTGCCCCAAGATCCTTCATACTCATTGTAAACTAACAAAGACAGCCCAGGGTTCCAGCAGATGGAGCAGAGTACATGAGCAGCCCTTTTGCTGCTTGGATCTCAGAAACAGATCAAAGAAACAATGCCTATAATGGTAGACAATGATCTCAACAAAGTCGTCTAAAGATATAATGAAAAATCACAAATACCTATGAAGGAGACCCAGTATATAAGTATAGATGAAAGAGTATGTCTGCAAGTTGAAACAGCAAACCAATCAAGCTAGCACACGAGGTCCTATGATGAGTGAGAGCTTTAAATTTAGTACTGAACCTATGAACTTAGAAGTGAACAGAGCTCCAGGTCGATGGCACAAAGACATTCAGAAGAGGTGTGTCAAAGGTGGCAGCCACCAACTTGTCTCTTTTCAGCTCAAAAGAAAACACGACTCAACGCTAAAGCCCTGTTTCCGCTTCAGTTTCTTTATGTGCCGAATCTGCGGCCTAAAGGAAAGGCAGTCATCAGTTAATATTCCTAAGTACTTATAAGATTCCACCATCTCAATTACATTGCCCACACAGCTGACAACCATCTCGCTCAAATTCAAATTACACACTGCAGTCACACTGCAGAGCCATACCGGACTGTTATGGATGATATGAGGACGCTTTCAATGATAGATCTGTAGAATTCGACCAACTCTTGGGTGTGACACGTTGAGCTGCCAAAGCTCACATAAGAACATCCTCTTTTGCTGTGTCTTAATTAGAATGGAGCTGTTATCGTCCAATATGAGGGTGTTGCAGACTGAACGTATCTGCTGTTTTCATATTGGTACCATTGATTAAAAGGGAGAGATGGGCCTTGCAGAAATC
>OMKK01032433.1:0-13216 GCA_900302305.1 Polymixia japonica | reverse complement strand
GCGGGGGCAGGGGCCGGGGCCGGGGCCGACATGACTGGGGCCAGCTGGGTAGAGGCTGGCTCAACCTTGGCCACCTTCTTCTTCTTCTTTTCTCTGGGTGAGGGAGTGGGTGAGGACTCAACAAGTGTGGGCATTGGGGCAGCGGCAGCACTGGGTTGGGCTTCATCAGCTGCTGGGGTGGGAGTTGGTTTGGACACAGAGGAAGGGATAGATTCAGGGGCAGGAGCAACAGCTACAACTGGGGCAGAAGCAGGCTCAGGGAGTGGGTCGACCACAGGGACCTCAGGGATTCTCTCCGGTTCTGGGATCTTCCCATTGGGCTTCTCTTCCTTTTTCTTAGCTCGGTTCTTCTTCTCAGAAGCCTTGTCCTTCTTCTTCTTCTCAGCACGAGGGGGCTGCATCTTGCCCAGCTCTCGGCGTTGCTTGGCCAGGGCCTCCTCATAAGAGGTCTCCTTCATTGAGAAGGTGGAGACCAGAGCAATGCCAATAGCAGAGATCACCATGAATCCACCAAACACCATGATCCCAAGGGTCTGGGGGTCGTAGATGTCCATTTTTAAGTTTTGGTTATTCTGTCAACAAAGAAAATATCATCAGAATGCCAGACTCATCAACAGAAGTTAGTTTTGTTTTCCTAATGCTGACTGGAAAGAAATCTCATAAAGAAGATCTACTGCAGGCAAAGAGCACTGAGAGCAAAGGTGAAAAAGCAGCAGTTAAAGGTATACCGAGTAGGATTTCCTTAAAAAAACAAAACAATGTATAGACTCATACAAAAATAATCACTCTCAATCATCACTTATGACCTAGAAGTGTGTGGCGGTGTCTGTATCTACATAGACCCCCTTGCAGTGCACCCGCGTGGGTGTGTAGCACCCAGCCAATAACAGCGCACAGGGTGTGAGAGCAGGACTCTCATCTCGTCTCGTCTCAACTGTTGTTGAGCCGGGGAGGAGGGGCCAACTTTGAATATTGTGTTTACAAACGGCAATCCACAAATCCTACTCAGTATACCTTTAACCTAATCAAAGGGTTAAAGGAAGTCTTCCTGTTTCATGTTTCAGTGTCAGTAACATCTAAACAACTCACAAGGAAGCTAAACCTGTACATTCCCAGTAGTATTTAGAGAGGAATAATAACACTTATGTTTGTCTGCCTGGGCAAAACGAAACTGTTTGGCTGTGTTTCAGTAGCACTCAAACCTGTAGATAGGATATCATTATGAATTCTGTGTGGAGGGCAAGAACAGCCTTTTAGTTAACCCGAATGGCCTCAAGGTGTCGCTGTTATTCAATAGCATTTGCTTGCACTTTGAAAAGTCATTCAAAAGCTCAATTACTATCCTCAAATTTGCTTAATACGTCTCAAAAACAGACTGCTTTATTTTCAAGTACAGAATTTCCCATTTTGCTCAAATGCAAAAGCTGGGCTTAGGAGACTAGCGGGCCATGTCTGAAACCAAGTTAAACAAAATAAATTCAGATAACATAAATACAAACAAACATCTGGAGCCTGTTTGCGCTACCAAAACTAATGCTGAATGCAGCATTCATTCCCATTTTTGAAAATCATATCACCTAGACTACAAACTATTACCTCTTCATTACTGAGACCGCTATGAAGTTGAACCTTCTATAATCTTATAATGAGAAATAAAAATTAACCTTTGTCTTGACATTTGTCTTTCCTATGCTCTCAAACAGCACCGTTTTATTAGTGAACATTACAACATTAACATTTACATAAACATTACTTTTTTTTTTTTATCCACTGACCACAGTGATGCATAGATTTCAAGACAAACCAATAATTTTCAGTATTTTACCAGCCAAATGTGGATTTTTAAATTGGAAAGAAACCCTAGATGATAGGTGCTTACATGCCAAAGTGGGTAGCGGTGTAGAAAAACTTTGTGACAGACAAAATTACCGGCATTTGGCTGGTGGCTAGTGTTAAAATTTCCTGCCCTGTAACAACTATCCCCCAAAGGCTCTTGAAAGCTCATGTCAGAAACTAGAATGTTTGTACCTGCAGGGACAGAGAGTTGGCTGAGGGGAAATGGGGAACCAAGGTGACTCAATCAACCTTATTTACCACAATTCTTGCAATATCAATCAATCATATCCTAGCTTTTATTTGGAATGAGTTTGAGAGAATGAATTTGTTAAACATATAGAAATGCAAAAAATGTCCAAGTGAAACTTGATTATATCAGCCGAAATCAACTTATGTCCACGCAATGCCATCCCTGATCCATTTCAGTAGAGTCTAACCTATCCAGCATCCCCGTTCATTACATCTAAAACCAGAAACCAGAGGGAAGAGCTGGTCCTGCCCCCTAATCTGTGATGTCACATTTCAGTATAGTTCCACTCAGAGTGAAGCAGAGGATGAATGTGAGAGAACTAAAGCAGCCTGATTTTCTGGGAGAAGAGAGTACATCACCTGGTCCATAGCAATTAGGACTAGTATAAAACAAAGATTACTTGAGTATAAAGGTTAAAACAAACATTTGAAGAGTCCATAAAGAAGTCTCTCATTCATAGTCAATGGAGTATCTCCAGGGACTGTATCATGACATACATTGATATAGTCTAGCTTCGTTACACAACAGTAAAAGTTTGTTGGAATCTTTGGGAGAAAATTGCTTATGTCCAAAATATTTATAGAATATGACTTAAGTCAAAGGGATAATAAATGTACATGCGTATGTTGTATTCCCCTCTACATCCAGTACTGGTCCATGTTCCACTTCAATTTGGTTTCAAAGAGATACAGTATATTTTGTAAGTCATTCACAATATCCCATATGTTGTCCCAGTTTTTAATACTTAGCTACATACACTCTCTTTTAAGAAACATAATAAGACCTAGAGTCTAACGTTACTAGAAAAGAGAAAATCCTAGATTGGTTGTCTAACGTTAGAGTAAACCTAACGTTACTTATTTAGGTTACACATTCCGATAAAAAAAAAAAAAGATATAGATTTATCATGCACATATTTCATATATCCTCTTCATCATTTCCAAGCTAGCCTTGTAGCTAACACTAACTTATCCATCAATGGACTTAAGCTAACTTACAATCCTGCACATTATAGTAGATAAAGTGCTAGCTGCAGACTGCACTGCCAAACCTATAACGTTAATGAAACTACACACTGAATGAACGGTGAGATCAAATCTACATTTTTAAGTTAAATCATTTTTTAAATGTTTTTGTTTTTAAGTAACTTTAAACTGCTTTTACTACTTGTTAGCTTGGAGTGAGCAGGAGAGAGCTAACCAGGCTAGCTCACGTTAGCTAACTGTCTAAAAAAAAAATTCCAAGATTTCCACAATTACCTCTCTGATGATGTAGCTACGGTCGCTTGCTTCGGAGGAAACGGAGAGAGGACAGAAAGCTTGGGACTGTTTGATTGAATCGCTCCGGTGTACGGCTATCTATTTTATCCAGCTAACTTCCTTTTTCTCCCGTGGTCTCCCTCAGTCCAGTTGAGAAGCCGTGGTCTGTGAAGTCGTGGCACTTTGAGCTGGCTAGACGTGTTGGCCCTGTGCCCTAGATAGCTACCGTCAATCCAGAATGCACCCGATTGGCTGGAATAAACTCAGTCAGGAAATGACTACTGCTGGGAGTTGTAGTCTTCTTGCAACAACTATAAAAAAAAAAAAGTAGAGATGAAATTAAGTTTAGTAAGTTTGACAATAAAACAGTAGGATTTGTTACAGTAACGCAAATGAGTCATGAAATAACTATTTAGTTTGATTGTTGTGAATGTTATGGCGTGATAATTACATGTGTGTGCTTCCATACTGGGACAGACTCTAGGCTACTAGATGTTTTATTCCTACATGAGGTCAGGAGACAGATATTCTTCATGCCCCATAGATAGGGACGTTGAGTTGTGTGTCTAAGACAATAAATGGCATCAGCCTATTCTGCATCTGTGGGTCAAGCAATGGCACCCAGCAGTAGGCCTGGTGCGTTATCATCACCAGCCACATCTGCAATGTGTTGAAAGGTCACCTGCAACTACAGGATAAAGCGTTAGTACAATGGTGATGTCAAAGCCATGACAGCCCTGCTTGTGCTTCAGAGAAGGTTCTGAATGCGTTGCCACACCTTCCATTCTCTTAAAGTACAAAATATGCTTTGTTAGAACAATCACACTTGTGCTGTAGCAATGTACGGAGCTAACACAAAGCCAGAACCAGCATCAAGTTCTGCATTGTGCACCTGTAAAATCCATAAGATTAAGCATGTATTTTTGTATGTTGGTCAAGATGAAACTTAAAAATATGTTCCATTAAAGTCATATTAGACTATCTTTTGTGTAGATCTTCACCTAAGCCGAGTATCACTCTTCTTTGTCCTGGCCTGTAGTAGTCAACCATAAAAAACCCCAATTTATTTTAAGCATCCTTCACAATGACTCTCCTCAGGCTGTTTAAGAAAACAGGTTTGATAAGAGGAGGCACTGATCACAGAAGAACTCAGTCATACGTTGTATTCGTGTCTATGCAATTTGAAATCCCTAACAACTGTTTTTAAATAAACCACATGACATGTTCATATATTAAATAATTGTTCATTAAATTTGAGCTGACCCATTGTTTATGTTGAAATCAGACCATTTCCTGGACAAAACTAATGTAAACCAATAAATGAACTACGCTCCAGTTAATACCACAACAAAGAACAACTTTTAAAGTGGTCTGAAGCCTTACTATCTGAACCTATTTGATCATACGATCATATGTTTTTGATTTGAACTATGAAAAAACAATAGACCATATTTGGATCAAACATGCCCCATAGAGACTGCACAGATATGCATTGTTTACCATACACTCAAGTACCTGGAGAGTGTGTGACCGAGAGCATAAAAACATACTACCCCTTTCTCTGTCCACTGTGTTCATCATCCGATGCACAAGTCAGTGGTTTTACCTTCAACTTGCATTACTGTAAGTCAGTGATGTGTGGCATTTTCACTTGTTCTCTCACACTGACTGTATTATCTCATTTGCAACACCCAGTGACTCATTTTCCAGCTACTGATTGTTCAACATAGACCATAGTCCATAGCGCCTTCTTTTATGTACTCAGCTCGTTGCTTTTGTGTATTTAAAAAAATATATGTATCCACCTGTTAATAGTGCTATTTCTGTTTTGTGCTCATATCTTGTTAGCCATCTGTCAGACATATCCGCAGTCCTTTGGGATATTACACACAACATCTGGTTGGTAGAGCACTGCAGGGCAGGGCACACTAACCTAAGATACATGCTGGCACAGGGGATACAAATTGCAGAACTTTTTGTTAATCCATTCAGCTATTATTTGATTATTGTTATTATAGCTATTATTATGATGTGAATGACACAATTCTAGATATGTTGGAGGAAATATTAATTGTTCTTCACTGTGAGTGGAATTTCTAACTGCACAAATGCTAAGTAGCTTGCTATCTTGTAAATTGCTTGGCATTTGTTTAATCTAATACATCAGCATTATGAATCTCAGATTCAAAAAGGGTCTGGTCAGTCGCTTTAAATTATAGAATTAATTTACTAGCCTTCTTGAATGCCTCTTATACGTTGCTTTGTATCTACAAAACATTTCAAGGATATTAAAACTGGATATTTCAATAATGATTTATCTGCCCAAGGCCTGCAAAGGGCTCCCATCATCATTGATAAGGACATTCATTTAGTTATTTAGCAATACTGTTCAAATACTGTTCAGTTTAAGCTTTTGATTTGCTTGTAGGTCAAAATGCTGTTTGACAGACTGAAAATGTTTCACATCAAAGTAGAACCATGTTGGTAGATCTAATTGTGATGTGGGTCTTTATGCAGGGAGGGGGAGGGTGTCCTAAAAGTGTTGGAGCTCAGGGGGCCTGTCCTTGTCTTTATTCTATGCCACTTCATAGGCTTAGCAAAGTCAGTTGCAAAATTGTGTTAGACGTCCTGGAATATACAAAGGAAACTCTCTGTAAATTAACAACTATACTAGTGACTATAGGATCAAGAGCGTGTTTTTGAATCGCGTACGGCGACAGCTATGCATAAGTTTGCCGGCACGACAGATTTTGTTTTCTTGTACTCAGGAAAAACAGTCAGTTTCTGTTAATTCAGCAAGCCCTGCAGGTGCATATGTTTAGTGATTCCCTTCAGAGCACGCACAGTTTCTGTTTAAGGAGGAACTCATGCTTCATACTTTCATTCCTTTCTGAGAAGGTTCTGTGAACATTTATCTTGACTCCCTACTTGACCAGTGTTGTGCTTTCAGAGATGATAGTAGACGCAGCTGCATCCACGGCTGACCAGATGCAACCAGATAGGCTCAGTCAGCATAAGATGTGCAATATGCTATCTATGTCATCGTTCACAGGGCGTTCTTATAGGTCAAAGACAAGGAAACGCTAATCTTCTATGATATTATAATGGAGAGAAAAGGCCGATCTGAATTATTGCCATTTCCATTACTCCATTTCCATTACTCAAACCTCATTTGCTGTGGTCAGTACCCTCCTTTGTGGTGAATACTCAACTTTCTGTGGCTTGTTGGTCTAAGAGGTGCATGTGTGTGTCTGTGTGTGTGTGTGTGTGTGTGTGTGTGTGTGTGTGTGTGTGAGGGAGAGAGAGAGAGAGAGAGAGAGAGAGAGAGAGAAAGAGAAAGAGAAAGAGAGAGAGAGAAAAAGAGAAAGAGAGAGAAAGAGCATTTGTGTGTATGGAGAGGGAAGATTGTATATGAACTTTTGGTGAAAAACTGAATGTGGGATGAGATAGGATGAGGCTGAATGATAAAGACAAAAAATGAAGAATATCTTATAGCTGATAATGTTTTTAAAAACACTGAAAATGTGCAAAACTTTAATTTTTGTCTTACATTCAGTTCATGCAAATGATTTAAGTGTGCCTGAGGGCTGATAAGGAATTTTACAGAATCAGCTAAATAAGCCTTTGAACAAAGTACACATGCTAGATGACACTACTTTCTATAGTCAAATTCCACAATGTTGTCACAACCATTGCCTCAGATGTTTAGATTCTGTGAACATTATTACTTTCATCTTAGTTACAAAGCAGCCACATAAAAAGCATTAAATATAAGGTATGTGTCAAAATTGAGCACTGATTAATCCTCTTTGGAACTGGGTATTTCTTAACTGACATTCTTTCAAATCTATTGTTTGCTCTGATCAGAGCAGGCAAAATAATCCATTTGTACTTGTGATGTGTTTTGATCTCATAGATTCTAGTCACTGAATCACTGAACTGAACAAAACCTGGAGGTCACTGTGACAGTGTGTGTGGAGTTGTCAATATTGACAAACACAGCAGTCATGAACAGTGTATGCATAGTACCTACCAATTCTCAGACTAAGTTTCTGCACAGCTCAGTTAAATGTTGGGTTTTTCACAACTATGTGGGTGGACTGAGATGATGCGATGAGAGATGAGAGTACTTTATTTATCCCCTTGGGGAAATTATGGGAATCAAGAATAATTTACAGTTGAGTAAAATAAGAGTTTTAGGCAGTGATTACTATAAAGCCAATTACTACTGATGTAGGCAAAGAAAATTTAAATTATATTTTCTGAACAGTGCATTTGTTATTTTCTTAATTAACTTTATATCAGTCATACCGCTTTTTATAATGTATGCTATTAATTTATATGCTATCAATTTATTTTAATCTATTCATTAGTGGCAGGGCGGTGTAGTGGTTAGACCCTCTCTCTTCAACTGGAAGAGCCAGGTTCAAGCACGTGTGACAGCAGGCATCCACTCAGCTGAAGTGTCCCTCAACAAGACAGTGAATCCCTATCTGCTCTTCAGCTCTCCCTGCACTGTGATCCCTCTGTGGCAGGGGAAAGAAAAAAAACATCAAATTCTTCTTAGGGGACCGATAGTATCACAAAAAGAAAGGTAACTTCACAAATAAAAAGGTGGGTAAACTGAGTTTTTATTCAGGTTTATCCTCCACTCCATACCTGGGTGGAATGTAGAATCTAAATTCCACAAACTCTAAACTCATGTTCTAAGGTTCCCTGCTGAGGTTCTAAACTCTAAACTCAGGTTCTACGGTTGTTCTCTGCTGAGGTTCTAAACTCTAAACTCAGGTTCTACGGTTGTTATCTGCTGAGGTTCTAAACTCTAAATTCAGGTTCTAAGGTTGTTCTCTGCTGAGATTCTAAACTCTTTCATTCCACATGCCATCAGTTTGTCCAGGGTCTGGACTTCTGAAGGCACAGACTTGGAAGATGATATTGTACTAATATTGAACTGTTTTTATTGATAGCTGAGCAAAACTTTTAATTCAATTTCTTTCATCAGTGTTACTGTCTATTTAACATTTATTTGTCTGTTGTGTTGCTATGCTTACATGCAAGATGAATTTCTGTTTCTGAACAGGCAATAAACAAATCTAATCTAATCTAACCTATGTAAATTGGGTAGTAAATCAATACACTTCAGTCAGTTTGTTTTTGTTTTTTTTGTTTTTTTTAAATAGCACCAGTAACACCAAATGTCAAAATGGTTTGACAAAATGATCCACCAATAATATCAGTATTTCGTCTTGTATGCATTTGGAAATATAAATATAAAGAATATCAGAACAAACGGGATTTTTGTTCAACATCAACTTTTTTCAAGTGCGTGTTGAAATTAGTGTGGCAGTAATGTGTAACTGTTGCAGGAAAATGTGTGTGTAAATAAGTCAATATTTGCTCTTTACAAGTGCAATGCCATCATTGAAAAAACAGTGTTAGTGACGCATGGGACACACTCATATTACATAACCACAAAACAAATACACCTAGGCACCTGATATTGTATACATGAGTACAGCAGCATATATAAACAAATACACACAATCATGCAAACTTTCACTAGAGAGAGTGTTTAGCATGGTTGCCCAGTGCTGCTCACTAAGCAGGATATGTAGGTGTGCATTTTACTGGTGGTGATTCCCATGAGCATACTGGCATTTCCTCTTAGCTTACCTAATGCACCAGACTGTCCCATCGCAGGATCCATTATGGTCAATGGATTTAACATAGACGCATATTACACATGTTCACATAGACACAAGTGCCAACACTCACAAACCCAATGGAGAAAGGATTGCAGATGCAGATTTACACCGCCGCCTAGTGGTACGACAGCTGCCTTTACCACATGGGGATACGGTTTATATTGTTTCTTACCATTGTCAGAAAAACTGGCCCTTACAAAACCCTAAGGGATGTACAAAACCCTAAGGGATGTACTGTAGTCAGGAATTTAAAAACAATGCATATGTGCTACGTCAAATCAACTACATGTTCTACAACACTCTAAATTAAAGACAGATTGGCACAGAACAGATTTGGGAAAGTAGGATTTATTCAATACCATTATTACAAATTTATAAAATGCTAATGTTCTGTTCCGTAAAAACATTATGTAAAGTTATTCACACAGCTGGAATCCATTAGAAATACATTCAATTATGAAAGAACTATCTCTAATGCATTTTTAACACTCAATTGAGCTCGATATTGATTGGAAAGTATCGTTTTATCCAAGTGCATTTCATCTGAATGAATTCTTTAACTTTTGAGCTGTCCCAAGTAAATATTTCTGGCCGCACAAAAAAAAAACTCCAGGAAACAACAAAAAGGAATTTAGGGAAAAATAATGACAACACATGGTCACTACATATAGACAGGTAATGAGTGGCCTGGATGGGTAGAGTTGGTTTGAGTGAAGGAGCCAGATCACATGTAGTGCTATACCACAACAAAACAGAAGCTGGTTAGTGAAACAGAGGTATTATGGCTGCAACCAGATAGTACAACCCTGAGCAACTTAAACCACAATGCTCTGAAGAAATGCAGACTCATCTCTATATCCATTTTTAGAATAGCATTCTTTTTTTTCTATATTTATTTTTAAATATGATGATGTTCAAATGGCCAGTCAAATAGTAGCTTTCCTTGCTTACATCTCTTTCTGTTGTGTGTGTGTGTGTGTGAGAGAAAAACAGCATATCGGCTATAACAGTTACAGTTACAGCATCTCTACGAAGTCTACGAATGAGCACCAAATCAATTGCCGACACTTATCGGGAATGGGTAAAAAAATGGATTTGTCCATATATCTGCAGTAGTTATTGTTTATTGTAACAGTTGTTATTACTATGGTTGGGGTTCTATAGCATTTTATCGAATCTGAATCCAGTATTGAATCTGCTTATCTGATCTTTTTGGTAAATTATTAAGGGAAAATAGTAGACAGAGCATGGGGGACAAATGATCTGATAATCTGTGCTGCTATTATTGCCCTGTTTAATCCACAGATTTAACAACCTTTTTACCATATGTTTTTTTTTATGCTACAGCAACCGATGGCAGTTGTAGAACAAAGATCCAGATTTTGGGAAGAAAAGGTTCAATAAGAGATTTGTTTAACTTGGAGCTTATTGCATCCAGATATTTTATCAACTGCCATTCCACAAGTGGAAGCGGCTATTGAACCCCAACCCTAGTTATTACTGACTAAGAGGAATGTACGGACAAATCCAAGTATCCATTCCTGAGGTACAGTGAAGCTATTTTTGAACACACGGATATCTCTTTTCTTCTAAATGAGTGAAGAGCACTTCACTAGTGGTTTAGAGAAGTCTGGCCTGGTTGTACACTAATCTCAGAGTCCAGGAATGCAGAACATGAGGACGTTTTTTCCAGGCACTAGTTTTTCCCCCTTGTACACTGCATATCTTTTATTTAAAAACAGTCCCATCTATAAAACTATTGCTTGCTAAACAAAAAAAAAAGCCCAAGATAGATGAATATCAAGTGTTTGAATCATAAAAAAGGTTATGGCTATGCAATGAGAAAAATAATACAAACATTCTCTATACCCATAAAATGGTATCCAAATGCATAAAAAAGAAGCTAATTCTGATAGGTTAGGCTCTATGCTACAAGTATCTGTGCTCAAGTGTATGCAAGGAAGGAAGAAATTAAATTGTGCCTTTATGCAGGCAAAAACATAATCAAAAGGCAACATTTCCACCATTGTTTACCATCAAAAATGAGTCAGCAAGAATTTACATAAAAATAAATCACTAATACTCATGATGCAAAAATATGGAAGACCTTATGGGTGCTGGCAGCCTCGGCCTATGGAGGCAATCACACTAAGTGAGATTTCCATGGATCATGGAGGGGATAGGCAAGGGAAAGGGAATCTGTAAACATGGAGACATACTGCTGACAAGACGCTTGCTCTCGTGCAGGCTTTTAAAGTGGCATCTGACCCTGGGGGTAGGAGCAGGGGTAGGGCTTGGATTCAGGTACAGGCAAGGCCAGAGGGACGCCAGGATTCCCGAGGGACGCCACGATTCCCTCCACTAAGTCTGGTCACTTGGTGATGGTGGGATAAGAATGCTTGGAAACGTGTTAGTTGCTCTTGAGCAGGTCAATGCATCCCTGCAAGAGAGTCACATTGTTCTGTAGAGACAAAGAAGAGAGAGTAATGTTATTCTCCTGAGAGATATTTAGCTAAGAAGTGTTTGTTCCATCAGATTTCACAGGGAGTGTCTGCTTGTGTGTATATCACGTTTGTGACTGCTTGGATTCAGGTTCCCGGTTCATCTAACTCATCTCTCCTCACTTGACTATCACACATACAAAAAACAAAAACAACAAAACATCCTCTGGAAGGTTGCTCTCTTTGGCCGCTCACCTTGGCATGCTTTATCTCGAGCTCAGCCATCTCTATGAGGTTCTTCCGGAAGGCCACAACACGCCTGCCCTTGAAACTGGTGAGCTCTGAAAGGAAAACATCAGCTAGCTAAACAACATCAAGCTACAGTAATTACACGATCTTGCACAATTATGCAAGTGTGTATAATACGGTACAAAGAGAAATGTGTACAGAATGCATGTCAAGTATACTTAAACACGCGCACCTCTCTTCCCAGATTCCGAGAGCTTGTCAAACTTCTGCAGGCACTGCTGCTGGTGTTCCTCTGCCTGGGGAATGTCTTTGCTCTTCAGCCTTGCCTTATCCAAAGCCTTGTTAGAGTTCTCATAGTCGGCTAAGGCCCGGGCTCGCCTGTACAGGAGGTCCTAATAGACATGCCCCCAGTAGTTTACCAAGCAGAACAAGACAATGCTACTATACAAAATAGTCAAAACATTTTTAAAAAAGTAAGCGAGTTGCTTCAACAAGCAATGTCTCTCTCTTGTATAGGGAGGAGATAAACATGTCTCACCTTGGCAGCCTGGATGTCTCTCATGTAGTATCTTAGCAGCTCTGTGAGCTTCAGTTCCTGGTCAGATGCCACTCTACCCTCAACTTTCTGCATGTCGACACATGAAGACAAAGTCATCATAATTCATGTATGAATGGGGGGGAATAACAAATTGCCTCAAGTTGTTGGTAGATGTGTTTCTCCTTACCCTCAGCTTCTCAAACAGGTCTGCAAATTTCTCCAGGTGTCTTAAGAACAAATTAAATAAAGATTTAAAAAAAAAAAGAAAAAATGAGTGCAGTTATCACAATTCCTACATCTCAGCATCTTGAAAATGACGCATACATTAATTTATTTGTGGTGGTCCAGCACAGTATCAAACAGGCCCATCACAAATGTATTCCCCTAACTGATAAAACAACACTTTAAACAAAGAACTTCACATGTTGCCTCGGCACGGTTCTATCTGCTATTTGACCTGTGCCTCTACCACATATAATCTGTAACAATGTGAAAAACATTACAAGCCCTTGTAAAAAATATAGATATGGGCTTGTATGACAAATTCATAACTACTTATAACTGCTATTACTATTTGATAACTTATTACTATTACTGATATTCTCTACCTCAACGTGCCCGTTTGCATTTGTATTCTTTATTGTATTTTACTGTATTACTGTCTATGCACAACTTTAGCTTCTCTTCTTTTTGCCCTTATTTGTGACTCTCCTACACTTAGTATACAGATTTATCTTACTTATCTTATTTTGCTATTTTTTTTATTTTTATGCCTACTACGTACTTGATGCTTGCCATGTCTTAAGAATTTCACTGCTCAGAATGACCCTGTGTTATAATGTGCACGACAAGAAACACTTTGAACTTGAAACATGTGAGACAATGTATATCACTCACTTCTTAAGTGCAGTACTATCATCCGCAGATAGACTGTTAAG
>OMKK01032430.1:0-19093 GCA_900302305.1 Polymixia japonica | reverse complement strand
AACCTGCCTGGTCTTGCAATTTTTAAAGTCTACCGTCGCCTTTCTTAGATAAACAGAAGTGCTTCATAATCATATCCATTCGTACACCTTTAAAAACTACAGGTACCACGGCCATCAATTGGGCTGAACGGCGTCCATCTGAGAAAACTCGTATGTGCATGCGTGAGTGCAAATGTACATACGTGTACAGACACCATCTTGTATTTCAGATTCAGAGAGCTGACTCAAGGTCTTTCTAGTCCACAGTGACGACATCACAGCTCCACATGACCCTTCCCAAGATTCCATGGGAGACACAAAGCACTTCCCTGAAAACCGGTTTAAACTGGTCTGCGGTTGAGAGAAGGCTGGAGCAGGTTTAACCCCTGGAGAGACAGACTGGCAGAGGGAAGGGAGAAAGAGAGGGGGAGGCCACAGCCGCCTCAAACACACAGAGAGGGAACAAGGGAGTGAGGGAGCAAGGGAAGGAGGGAGGGGGCAAAAAGATGCCGTCGTTGGACATTCCAAAACATATGTCTGCCAGACAACAGGAGTGGAAGCATCACTGACATGACTAACTTCTACTGGGCCAAGACTCACCACCAACTGTGAGGCATAAAAAGCCATCCATCCAAAAACCCACCTTTCATGATTATTTTAATACTCTTAAAAGGAAGATAAACTGCATTTTAAAGCATCCGCAAGAGCTACAAAGATCAATACAGCAGAATAATCTTGTAACTCACCATGGGGATACAAAAAGGCTGCCATCGGAAATCATGACAGCAGTATAACAGGCAAATGGAAACTGCTTTTCAGCGTTTTGTCCAACTCAGCACCTGCATTAACACTGCAGTAAGAATTAGTCTTGATCATCCACATCTGTTCATTCAGTTTAATATTTACCCCAAGACAGAGCACAGGCATCCCCGAGGCTTTGTATAGAAAGATGTAGAGCAAAGTGAATTACTAAACCAAGCAACACATCCAAAACAAAACAACTTCAACACAGCCAAAACATCCAGACCTGTGTGTGTGTGTGTGTGGTTGCTGGTGCTACAATGAAGAAGGCCAGTGAGTGCATGGGGCCTCAGAGACACCCTGCTCTGGTACATAACAAGGACAGATGTGCCCTGCTGTACCATCCCCAGACACAAAGGCCATCTATCTGCAAGGGATGACAGTGTGTGCACGTGTGTGTGTGTGTGTGTGGTGCGTGCGTGCGCGCGTGAGTGCACACCAGCATGTGTGTGCACGTTCCCCTGCACCGCACACAGTACTTCTGTGCCTTCGTTTGAAATCATAGTTCAGCTGGTATGACTGAGAATGGTCACTACAGAGGGCTCTGTCTGTAATGCCATTGGGTTGAGCACTGCCAGGATACAAAATGACTGTAAGGCCTGTGGGGCTCAGCGCAGTGTCAGGGGTACTGATGTGGAGGTCACTACACTAGAGCTGTGGTGCCTGCCAGTTTCTCTGCTGTTGATACCTAGAGTAGTCCTCTCCAAGGGACCCTTCCTTGGTTAGAAGAGCAACCCAGCATGTGTCTGTGTGCGCATCTCTGTGTGTGTGTCTCTGTGTTGTGCAGGTCTCCAGGCACATGGCTAGTTGTCCCGGAAGAGGTGGATAACATCATAAGGATGCAAAATTCAATGTGCTGTATGCCGTGCTGCTAAGCAACACTGGAAACGAGACCAAATAGAATCTGTGTGTGTGCGTGTGTGTGTGGAGCTAGAGGGATATCTGTGGCTGTCCTCAATCGTTACATCATACTCCATCTCACTTGGCCTTCAGTGAAGCACCACTCATTGGAGCCCATTTTCCATTCAGCACCAAGGTCTTTACATGAGCAAAAAAAGCCCTGTGCCATGATACGGGGTCATTGTCATCCTCTGGGCTACATGTTAGATATTCACACCGAGAGCCATCTGATGTGTGGACATGACGAGCATTAGGGAGAATAAAATGGAGGAGGCATAATTGCTACCTAGGAGCCTATCCAAGCCTTGCCATTCACAATGACACATGAGAGGGATGGATGGCAGAAAAAACATGGCATTAATACTTGAAGCTGTCAGAGGCTGAGATAGTGTAGCACTGAGAGACAGCTCGGAGTATCGTGGTGGCAGGAGATGGAGGAGAGACAAGCAGAAATAACAGGCCAGAGAGTTTACACTGTAAACATGTTATGATAAACACTGGGCTGTTGTTTCTCTGCCTAAATATAGTTCTGGAAAGTCAATTGGACTTTTTGAAAAGCAATATGCCTCAAAATAGAATTATTGAAAGAAAGCATACTTCAGACTCAAATAAACCTATCTAGGCTGAAAGATCAGGTGGCAGTCTTTGAAAGCAAAGTAAAATTTGTACTTCATGGGCAGGCACTCAACCAAGAATGGAACCTAAATCAATCAGTGCTAGAGGCATTCCTGACAGTTCCAATGCTGCTCCAGCTCCATCCATCCAGTCTGTAAAAGACCTGGTGAGACTGACACACCAATCTCACCAATAAGCCTAGCTTGTCCATCAGTACCTCCACTGGGAGAAGCCGAGAAGGAGCCGGTAGAGCGGACCTTGGTGCGGTTTAGCCAACATCCAATAGTAGCAGTTCTGCTCTCGGATCCTTTCACCTAACAATGAAGAAGATAATCAAGGGCACCGGCTCCATGATCCCGGATCACCACTCTATGCTCAACAAGGCTTGACAGGCCCTGATCCCACTCTAGTATCCATTTCAGACCAACAAGCCCGCTAGCCTCGTCACAGTACAGCTCTCCGATTCGCTCTACTAGGTACTCCGTGGTCTGGTGTGGGAGCAGGGTGACACTCCAACTCATAGTTGACAAGTCGGCTCCATTTCACAGCAAGAGGGGTGTGTTGACATTTGTCGGGATCGCAAAAAGATGACATGCAGAGATTGACAAACTGCATTAGAAGGAATATTACAATGCTACAATGAATCTAAAAGACTATTTGACAGAGCATAGTAATACATGTGAAACACAATGGCTCAAACGCCTCTCATCTTACCAGACAGCACTGGCACAATGGTGCATGTATACACAACAGTCATTACCACACATTTACATACATACATTTGCATAATGCTGGTGATATATTGAGGCAGGCAGCCCTACCTTATAGAGCTCACTGTATGCCACTGTAACTATTTCCCCTTATAAAGATACATCACTTCTACATGCAACTGCATTATGCCTAGGAAAATGAGGAGAGAAAGAGAGCAGGAGAGACAGCTTGTGATTACTGATCTGTGTATGTTCTCTCTAGAGACTGGAGGAGGAGGACTGGATACATGCCCCCCTCCTTCCCCTCAGAATAAGGCCTGAGGCTAGAGCAGATCTTCACAGTGTAGAAGAAAGGAGGAGGGGTAGAGATGGAGTCAAAGCTCTCCTCTTTTGTCCATTTAAATTCATGTAAAAATACACATCCGATGTTCCTCGGAGAGAACCCTCTTCATTCCTCTTCATCACCATCAGAACCGAGGCAGATTGCTTCCCTGCACTGAAACTGCCTCATAGCAGGCCTCTGTGAATCAATATATGCTCTCTTTGTGTGGATCGTGCAGGATGACACCAGTACAGCCAGACCGTGTACAAAATTTAAAAGAAATTACAGCAGAAATAACAGCAGTGCCTTCCATCTAATTCCACAGTATTATAGGACAAGATGGACTTGCCTGAAAGCGGATGAATCCTGTGACCTGGATTGACACTAGAGGCTTTACTCTCAGTCAGTCTCCCATCGTGGTCAGTAGTTCATGGAGAGCAACAGCAGCCGATCAATGGCAAAGCCTCGTCCCCTCAGGTAGCATGTTTGCCTCTCATCTGCTGCACTGTAATGATCTCCCCACTGGGACTGGACCAACCCAGCAAACACATTAACAGCCATTTAAAAATACTGAGGCTTTTCAACAGAGTCCTTGGGGTTCAATGAAAGAAGAAACAACAAATATGCTGTCCAACAAAAGCAATACAACCATTATTGCCCAATAAAACACAATGAAGCAACGACAACTCCTCTTATGTGGGTAGCTGCCCTGACCCTTGTGATTTTCAATTAATCAACAATATTGCCAAATACCCTTAATAGCAGATATAAGAAAATAATTCAAAGTGAAATTTCGATCAACTACGAGTACTTAGTATTAAGGGTGACGTCATGCCCTACGCACATTTTAATTTACTGGCTATCAAAGAATACACTGATCCAAGCTCTTTTCCTTTGGGATATCCTCTTAATGGGAAAAATAGACTACCTATCCTAATCTGTGCTCACCAGGCTAAGAGCGGGGGTGGGGAACCCAGCTGACGAGGTGCCATGGTTGGGGGAGGGAAAGGGGCGTAGAGTGCGTGTGTGGCTAGCTGAGCAATAACCTAACTGTACCCAACTGAAAAATCCTCTTCCTTGTCTTCTCTCACTCACTCAGTCTCCCTCCTCCATTCTACCCCTCCCTCACTCACTCATTCATTAACTCTCTCATTCCCACTATTCCTTCCTTCCTTCCTTGCTCACCCCCCCCCTCGCTTTTAGTTCTTCTGCTGTCATCAGGGCAAGTCTAGTGAGTGTGCCCCTACTGGTTGTGTCCTGAATGCCAAGGGTTAAGCCCCTGCCATTTTAACGCCACTGACAGATCAGACCATTAGGGTGTTACCTAACAAAATGGAAGCCTTTAACCCTGAATCTGCCGGACTGCCTGCGTGTGTTTGTGTGTGCGGCTCCACCTGGATTCCCCTTCAGCAACGTGACAACGACAGCAGCAGCAAGCCCAGGAAGTGCAAGCAGGACTCGTGCACGTGAGCACACAGGAATGCATATACACACACACACACACACACACACACACACATTCTTGCGCCGGTGCTTGTCCAAAGATATACTAAACTAAGAATCAAATGTTAAGCACGGGGCCTTCTTTAACTCATTGTTTCCCGGACACGCACACACACACAGATCTAGACCTATGTCATAGCCACCTAAGCACAGCCAAGACCTACATTGCAACATTATTTTCATGAGCAAATTCCATAGGCATTTCATTCATGTAACACCATTAGCAACAGGGAATCACTTACTTACCACAATCAAAAAGAATCACAGAATGTGGGTAGACATGGGAATTGTGAAAATACTGAAAAGCCTGGCCCTTTCAATTCCTTTCTATCAAATCATACAATCAATAGCTAGTTTAAAGATCCTAAACACTGAGCAGCCAAGTCTAGTCAAACTTTCTCCAGTTGTTTTCTTGAGCCTCTAATCTCAAAATTATTGGATATGCTTTCAACCACAAACGTTTATTTGCCATAATAAAAAGGAATAGCTAAACTGTTTCAACTATCCTTGACAGAGATTAACTCAAATTTCAGCCAAATTGCTTCCAAATGCCTATCACATAAATCGTGTTAAACCAGAAGCCCAAACCCACATATAGACTGGAGGGCGAGGACACACGCAGACTACTATCAGATTACATTTCTTGGAAATGGACGGTAGCAGGAAGTGACCGGAGAGAAGGGAAAAAAAGAGACCAAAGGGTGCAAAGGAGTACAGTATACCAAACAAGCCAACAAGGAGCAGAGCACATCACCGCTGAGTACTGCTGAAGAACAAAACAGGGTGAAGCAGGCCAGTCTCCATGCATTCTGAGTTTGGATAAGCTATCATAACATACATGGGAAATCCATAGACACGGTTTGATCTAGGCAATCTCATTATGTCTATGACCCCATAAAGCCCCAAATGATTGTTTTTGAGGTTTTTGAGCTGATACATTGAGCTGATACAGCTGCACAATGGATTCCCTACAATTAATCAATCAACCCTGAAAATGTTCATTTAGGCCATTTAAGTATTTTGGAAGGAATTCAATTTTCTAAGCAGAACCAAAAATGATTTTCCATGACATGATGTACAACGTGGCTAGCCTAGACAGACAGCCGTTTGTAAAATTATAAAATCCTCCGAACTCCCTACTAGGGATGGCACTCCATTTGCACGTCAGTATTCGTTCAACGTATAGAGTAATTGCATTTACTTTTTCTTTATGTAGGCTAATCTCTACAGTCTGTGCAGCACAGAAAGGTAGTTTTATTGGGATTTTCGGATTTTCCTTCGACCATATAAAACAATTGCTGCGATGGCTATCTGTTTTTGAAATGAAGTTGGCTACACCAAAACAAATACTTCGTTAACATTTTACAAAAACACCCTGATGTTTTGGTGATAGCACGGCAGGCAACGTGAGCATTGACAGTGATATCATTTACACGGGTAAAATTCTCAACACAGATTCTCAATACATCATTCAGTGAACAGTTTATTAATAAAACGTTTACATGCTGATACACTCAACATAAATTGTCAGCTGACAGCGTGAGCCAAAAGTTTGAGCCTTTAGCATGAGCAGATCTGAGAAAGGTGGGTGGCGTGTAGCCTAGGCTAGCCTACTGTGCAAACATTAATTAAAATGCTCATCCCTACTCCCTACACCTGCCTCTTTGTGACTGAGCCAAACAGCCTTTCGACTTTGTTGCTTGGTTCAAATAACCTGTGTCACCGCTCTTTACTTCTGTTCGACAAGTTTTTTTGTTTTTGTTCTTAAACCAGCTAGAAATAACAACTCGTGTATTGGGGTATGAGGTAGTATTGACGATTGAGTCAGGTCCAAATCTTCAGATAATCAAGGTATCATCACTGTAGGGAGGTTTCAAACACTCCACATAATAGAGGACACCACTAGGGCTGGATATCGTCTCAAAGTGTTCGATACTGGATTTCGAATGCTTCACTCTACTCGGACTTTCTATATATAATAACATATTATTTATGGCCAAAGAAAAAGATGTACGCTTTTGCTTTAAGACTGTTGCATTATAGGACAAAGAGTGCACTGTAGGAGATCTGGCAGCCATTGTTGTTATAACTCAGTATCGCTCACTCAGTATGTGTGTGCAGAGCAGAGTGCATGGAGCGAAACTAAAACTACATGCGCTATAGTTGGCGAGATGGTGAAAGCATTGTAGAACTGTATCTTAAAATAAAGCCCACCACATTTGGGAATAGTTCCGTCTCTGACTGCTATCACTCAAAGTTTACTGCTGACTGTGGAAATAGCTATATTTCTAACACCTTTAGTGACTGGGTAGGAAATGACGATGGCCATCTACCTCCTGAAATTTGGCACCAAATGTTTCAGCATTTTTCGATGATCAGCACACTGCACTTTCAGGACAGTGTCAACAAGCCCAAATTGGCCGATACCAATACATGGGTGCATCCCAAGTTACAATCATGCTATTGTAATTTGCTATTGGCTGATTGGTGGTGCCAACTGACGTAGTGGTGCCATCTTTAGTCAGCATGCAACAACTGTTCTCCGCCCAGAGTTTGTTTTATCAAGGTGTCTAATAATCTGTTATTTTAGGGTTCTTTCTAATTCCTATTACCAATTTTCTACTTGCCTAACATAGGGGTTAGTTTTCCATTTTGCTGTGAATGGGCAAAATCAGGAAGGATTTCAAAACAGAATTCAAAAATAAACACGGAATACTTGTTATGAGAAAATATGAGTAATATTAGTAAAAATAAATTTACCTCTCCAAGTAATGATCGTCAGCACAGTGAAGTCCTCAGATACAAGACAGGATTTTGTGCTGAGCCCCATATACCATTAGAGAAGACTGCCCAAAATTTAAAGCAACGTCTGACAGATTCACTTGCACACAAACACTGACCACGTATCACAACTTTAAGGTTAGATTAAACAATATGATTCCATATCGTGTTTGCAATTCATTTTTGAAATATGTACTTTTTTCTTTAGAAGATGTGTTCATTAATTCAGACCTACAAGCACTTTATTTTATAATGTGAAGCACTCTTATGTTAGCACTGCTAATAAAGTGAACTTTTGGAGTGCTTGTTTCTTGCATGGACAAACACCCTTTCTGATAATGTAAAATGGATGTTATGAGAAAAAAACAAGAAAGAAAAAACAACACTGAAAAATACCAATCAAGAAAAAGTATAATTGGGCAATTATAGTTGGGCAATAACAAAATAATGAGAAAAATAGATTTTAGGGCCCTGCTTTTATAAGTATATAGTATTAGGGACATTTACCAACACAAATATCCTGTTGTCACCTCATACTGGCTCAATATCCAGTATTACAGCATCAATCATTTTTTATTTGTAGGGAAAATGGTGGGGGGCTAATTTGAAATTGGATCAAGATCAAACGCTACAATGTTTTTATTGTACACTGCCTTTCACTCAAGTATGCAACAAACTTGGCAAGATATCGAAATTTTGACTCAAAATCTTCAAGTCATTCTATTTTGTCATTACCCATACAGGCAAAGGTAACAAAATCTAGGTGAGATGGTTTTTAAGTTGTACATGACAATATGGTTATACAACCACACACACTCTAGCAGCCATGTAACATGGAGGTGTGCTGCAATGGGCAGGACATTGGGACAGTTGCTGCTCCTCTTTGCCTTAATGCTGTATCTATCCAAGTGGCTGCCCTCTCTTCCTCCCTCTCTCCCTCCCTCCCAGCCACACTGAGAACTCCAGAGTTGCAGTGTCAGCACTGGCCAGTTACAACACTCTGGAAGAGTTTGTTATACACCCGACTAGAAAAACTGAGAAAAGAGTGATAAGATACAAAGGTGTGCTTTTTATAAGCGCCTGCCATAGTAGCACACAAATATTTTCCAAAGGCTTATTAAAGCGGCTATGTGCGAAATGTCTGTTATTTTATGTTAAAATAACAAAAAGCTATGTGAAGGTTCAGTGAGATATGATCTTCACAATTATGGCCAGTGTGTTGATATTCCCTCTTTTCTAAATCATGTTTACATTGTCGGCCCAACTCTAAACTCCTCCCAAGAATCTGGCCACCTGTAGCATGCAAGGGTTTTGATGGACAGGGGAGAGGAGCGATGGAGAGGTGTCACAGAGGAGGGTAAAAGTCCAGCTTGTTATGGCCCGACAGTTATTATTCCCCTACGCCATTGCATTTTTGAGGGCCGTGGGATCCTCAAAAACTCATGAAAATTGGCACACGTCAGAACTGGTGAAAATTGCAAAGGTCTGTAATGATTGGGCTCAGGCGTGGCCAGCGGGCTCCATAGCGACCCCTAACAATTTTCAAAGACAAACCCCCACCTTTAAATTTGACGTAGATGTAGGCCTGTCACGATAATTATGTTATCGATTTATCGTGCGATATATGGACATGACCTCGATCATTTTTGCTGACCTCGATATTGCCCATTGTGTTTACATGATGCGTGTTTGTTTACATAAGAATGTCACCAACATTTTAGCCAACATGATGCCAAAATAAACAGCAGGGTTGTCCCTACCATTATAAGACTTGGGCACAGTGCCTAAGCATTTTTTCACATGAACAGAAAAAAAGTATGTCGAGAGTCGGTACCACGTTTTGCTGTAATTTCTGGCCGCACCTCCTCGCTCCTCCATCCACTCGTCTGCTCTCTGTGTCTGAGTTTCACCGAGGGTGGGGCTCACACACACTGTCGGACAGCGACAGTGAACAAGGTGAAGTGAAGATAACGTGTTACTCGAGGCTAATAGGTGCATAATTCCAGCCAGAAGGTTTGGCAGATTAAGTCCAAATGGACTTGGTTTCAAAGCTGCATTCAACAGTCTTGTTTAAAAACAGTGGCAACAAAAAGTGGCAATACAACTAACTTATCCAATTAACCCCCGCTCACACCAGCAGCGACTTTGTCGTTGTATGTCACTGACGCTTGCAGACAGCTTGTGGTCGTTGCTAACGGATTTTTGAGGAAGTGGGCTATTAATGTATTGACAGGAGATGCATCAATTTTCGGTTTAATTTTAGCTGATTAACTTAAAATAAGTCCTGCTCACAATCATTCATATATGTACTGTTCATGAGGAATTTTAGCTAGCATCATTGACAACTGCTTAAATTTGCCATTCACTTGATTAAACCTCACCAGTCATCCCAACAATCTCGGAGATCTGCCTGCGTGCATCATTTGTTTTATTAACGTCCCTGTAAATGGACAGGGGTGCATCATACAGGACAGGAAAGCCAGCAACAGCTGCAATCAGTTTCTCCTCCATGTCGGCTATGGGAACTAAAATGCTAATATAGGAACTAAGGTTTAAGAACATGTTTCACAGCAAAAGAATATAAGAGAAACACATCTGCCTTCTGATTGGCTGTCGCTCGACTATTGTGAGTCGCCTGGCGACTAAATTGTCGCGGCTTGGCGACAAAAAAAGTTGAGCCAAGTTCAAGCCATGTCGCTCAGTGTAGCCCAGCGACCATTGGAAATGAATGACTTCCGGCCGTTTTGTCGCTTGTTGTCACTGCCTGTGTGAGCGCATGGCTACAATACAGCTAACAATTTTTGTTAATAGAGCATTCCAATTCCAATGTCTGAATATTCCTAAGGATTCATTCATTCATTGCTCTTTGAAAGGGTGTATTTGCATTATTATGCTATTATATTATCATTATATCAGTGGCATAAAATGGTCTTAAAATTACAATAATATAATTTATCGCAATTATTTCTGGGACAATATATCGTCCACCAAAAGTAGTTATTGTGACAGGCCTACGTACATGTACGAAATTTGGTAAGCAGATGTAACATCTCCAGGCTTTAAAAAAAAACCCTCTTGGAGCCATATCCTAAGCCCAACAGGAAGTCAGCCATTTTGACTTTACTGTGCAATTTCTGCACAGTTTTTGCCATTTACAGGTGTTGTATTTTAACAAACTCCTCCTGGAGCTTTTGAGTTTTCATGGAATGCCTTTGATGTGGTGTGTCAGTCAATTTGCATGTTTTGCCATGAAACAGGAAGTTGTCCAATCTGCCCCAAATGTATCATGCTTGATAAGACTCCAGGCCTGAACACATCTACATATAATTAGTGGGTGTTCTCTAGCGCCACATAGTGGACACAGGACATGATATTTAACTCCTTCATGCCACATCCGATATTTATGAAAACGCATATGCATGTCAGGCGACCTCCACTAAATGTATTGCTGCATTAACGACCCACTTGTATAGCACCGCCTACTGGCACCAGGAAGTGAAGCCTAGGTAACACATAGTTTATCAGATGTATATGCAATTTCCAATCATTGTATATAAATATGGACGACATGACAGCTCCTCAAAAGTGAAGCCAAAATATCTTGATCAAGTTGCAATTAATTTGAAATGACACACAACTCGTACGAATGAATTGGAATGCGCACCCCCTTGCCCACCCCCCTTTAAATGAATGAAGTTATTTCATTATTTTCTCGTTATTAACGTCACATTCTTCCAGCAATCGGATGTAGCTTTTTTAACAGCTGTATTAATGCATCAGAATAATAATACATTTGTACCGCACTTTTCATTCATAGTGACACTCAAAGTGCTACAGTATTAACATAGAACACACAACAACAAACCATACCTGGTCATTGGAAATTGCCTACCATTGGAAATGGCCTACCCGGTCAACAGGTGGCTATTTCCATAAGAAATATCAGACAGACCTAGGCAAAGATGTATTGCCTCCCTTTCAGCTCCATGTTGAAAAGGAGACCAGTGTCTCATTGTCCATTAGCCAAACTATAGCTATCAGGGCTCCAGAGGGGGACCATTTTGGTCGCACATGCAACTAAAAATCTGTCAAGTGCGACTAAACATTCACATTTGACATTTAGTAGGTCTGTCTCTGTGTGTGTATGTGTGTAGCGTCTTGTTGTGTATGTGTGTAGCGTCACGGGCCAGCCCGATAAACACGAATGTCTGTCACTCACTGACTGACTGACTGACAAAGTTGTTTGCAGTCCCGTGATTCTAATGACGTGCTGAATTCAGATGGAGGGTAGGAAGTGAAAAGCAGAAAGGAAGAAAACCTGTACTGTGCTAGTTTAGATGATATTACGAGAGAAAGGTATAAATAGAAAATTTATATATATATATATATCACAATATATGTTATTTAGATATCTGCCCTCTATCGACAAGGCTTTTGGCCACAGTTTTGCACATTGCTAAGGGTGGACGATACCACAAATTTTGGTTTCGGTCCGATACTAAGTAATACTAAAGAGGAGCGGTCTTGCAGTGCACCGCGCATCAGTGTTGTGTGACAGTGAGCACACAGAACAGCAGCAGAGAAGCAAAGAGTGCATGCACTAAGAAGCGTATTCGCATGTACAGGACATGATCTACACTCTTGTCACGAAGATGACACTGGAACGGAGTTTGCAGATGGTTTCTCTACTCTTTGATTAAATACAATTGTGAGAAAGAGAAAGACGGATCCATTTTCTTTTTTGGTATCAATCCTATTGACGTTAGAATTCATCTTCAAAACGAGATGTAGTATCGATACTTTTGGTATGATCCACCCACCCCTAACATTGCCCAAACACAGTCCAGCCATATAGTAGGTTTTGACCTTGTCTTGTGTAGCTGCTTGTTGGCCATCTGAGGGGCATGGGCCAGCTGAGGGGGATATTCTAAGGACCTTGGAGCAGTGCACAGTTTTGTTTGAGTTATTTGAGTTTGAATTATTTATTTCAGTTTGTCAAGCACTCTTTAAGTTTATTTTTTAAACAATAACAAGTTTTTGCAATTTCTCGTTTGTGTTGTGATTTAAATAAAGAAAAAAACATTTGTCTGCACCTTTATTCCTGTTTACAATCATTTACATAATGTGTTAAGAAATTACCAATGTGTGTGGGAACTGACAAAAAAGGTAATGCTTAAAATGTATTATTGCAGCGCCAAAAGACGCTGTGAAAAATTGTGGGTGCAACCAATGTAAAAGGTTAGTCTGGAGCCCTGGGTATACAATGAGAAAACTTCCTTCAATTAAGTTTAGCAGACTGTTGGGCCTTTTACGTTCATTCAATAAATGATCTACGTATCTTTTCTTTAAACCATTCTTCAATGTTCCATTCACGACCAGGAGACAGTAATCTCGTTCAACCCTTTTATTTTTTTTTCTCGTTCAACCCTTTTATTTTTTTTCTATACAAGGCTCTAGCAGTAGCATCAGCCAGTCAACCCGCACCAGTGGCGTTCAAACACATATATACAATAACAAAGGATCAATCACAGGAGCCACGCGTCTTCAATTAAGGTTTACATCAACGTGAGTCGGACGCGTGGGTCTGTGGAATGCGCTGCGCCAAATAATCAGACGTCATAACAACTGCTGCTCTATTCAGGCAAAAGTCATACATTTTATGTACAAAAATAAAATAATCAAAAGTCACAACAAACTCCCCCACCGATGAGCTTCCCCTTTTTTTTTCTAGCTTCATCATTCATTTAATTCCAAAGGATATAATAACTGTACCGGTCTCTTCAGGACCAGATTCTTGGGGAGTTTTAACGTACACGAACAAACCCTTCCGTCCCTTCCTATGAAGACTTGCTCTATTCGACCCATCTTCCACATATGTTTTGGCTGCTTCTCTTCATAAAGCAGCGCTAGGTCGCCCACCTGGAATGTGCTGGGCTTGGTCGCAGATACTGCGTGCGCTGATCGCAGCTCCATCATATAGTCCTTCCTCCAGCGACACCAATATCTATCCATCAGTCTCTGGCGGTATTGTAAACGTTTGTTGAGCTTAATGGCGTCAGCGTTACCGGGGTAACTGGGGGCTGGCTGTGGAGGTAGGGTCGTGAGTCTCTGTCCCACTAAGAAGTGGGCTGGGGTTAGCGGAGCAGGCTCTCCGCAGTCTGCGTGGGTGAAGGTGAGGGGCCTTGAATTGACTACTGCCTCCACTTCCGTGAGCAACGTCTGGAGCTCTTCCAATGTCAAACACGCCTTTCCCAAAATCTTTCTCAAGCACACCTTCACGGACCTTACCATGCGCTCCCACATCCCACCCCACCAAGCAGCCCTTTCTACAATGAATTTCCAGGTTATTCTTTTCTCTGAAAACAACTCCTGCACCCTTTTGTCCGTCATCACATTCCACATAGCCCTTAAGTCTTTGTCTGCCCGTTTGAAAGTTTTTGCATTGTCCGAGTATATAGTATTACATATTCCTCGTCTGGCAACAAATCTTCTAAAAGCTAAAAGAAAGGACTCTGTGCTGAGGTCTGAGACTATTTCTAAATGAACAGCTCTTGTCACTGCACAGGTAAACAAAGCTACATACGCTTTTTTGTTCTGTGGCTTTACATACAATGGCCCTGCAAAGTCTATCCCTGTCACTTCAAATGGCTGGGCTTCGGTTACCCTATCTCTGGGCAAAGGCGCAGTACATTGTCGGCCTGCTGTCACCTTACTTTTGCGGCATATGAGGCACTGCTTTATCGTTTTCTTCACCAACTGGCGTCCCTTTACTATCCAAAAACGTTCTCTTACCTGTGTCAAGGTGTCTTGTAACCCAGAGTGGAAGACTTCCTTGTGCGCTCTCTTTATGGCCAGCAGTGAGAAAGGGTCAGTCCCGGAGAGGATGAGAGGGTGCTTTTGCGCGTATTCCCAGTTGGTTTCTTGCAGCCGTCCTCCGACGCGCAGAATTCCTTCCTTGTCCATGAAAGGTTTTAGGCTCCGTAGCTTAGAGCATCTGTCCAACTCTCTTCCTTTTAACAGGTCGGTCCGTTCCTTTTGAAAGCTTTCGGTCTGAGAGAGTGTTGTCCAGTATTTTTCTGCCTCTCCGATTTCCTCCGCGTTCAGTGGACCAGTTCTCTTGGTTTGTTTCTGTGTGTTGTGAGTAAAACGCAGAATCCATGCCGTTACGCGCAGGACTCTACTGAGTTTGCTGTGGGTTTCCAGGTCAAATAGCGGGCCCAGACCCACATTTGTTTTCTCCTCTGATACTACCTGGCTTTGCACCACGCACTCCTCCCCGTACACTCCTTCTTCTATCTCTCCATTTGGTTCTTTTGACTTTTCTCTGTCGGTTGGCTTTCTTAACCATAGTGGCCCGTGCCACCACAAAGAGTCCTGTTTTAGTGTCTTTACAGTGGAGCCCCGTGTTCCGCGATCGGCCGGGTTTTCTGCTCCATGGCAGTGCCCCCAGTTCTCTGGGAGGGTCAGGTTCTGGATTTCTATAACTCGGTTCTGGACGAACGGCTTCCATTGCTTCGCCGTGCCTTTGATCCAATGTAGAGCAATCATTGAGTCTGTCCAGTAACGTGTCTTGACTTCGGGCTTCTTTAACCTTTCACCAACAAACTTTCCCAGTCTAGCCCCTATTAAAGCTCCCATCAGTTCGAGTCTAGGTAGGGTGATTTTCTTTAAGGGAGCAACTTTCGTTTTGGCTGTTACTAGACTAGTTGCGCATCTCCCTTCTACATCTGTCGTGCGCAAATAGGCTACTGCGCAATAAGCATTTTCACTAGCATCACAGAAAATGTGAATCTCTTGGTCTAAAAGTGCGTCGTCACTACTCTGTAGTTCTGACGTATAACTTCTGCTTATGGCTATGGAGTCTAAATCAGGAATTTCAGCGCACCACTGATGCCATTTGGCTGAGAGGTCATCTGGGAGCTGTGCGTCCCAGTCAAGACCCCGTTCCCACATCTCTTGGAACAGGCATTTGACTCTGATGCTGAAAGGGGATAAGAAACCTATTGGGTCAAAAATTCGTGCTGCAGATTGGAGAACTCCTCTCTTTGTGTCCCTTTTGTCCTTTAAATGTTCAATTAAATCCTTCATTTCAAACACAAAGTCGTCTGTTTCAGTTCTCCATTTTAATCCCAACACTTTCATTGGCGTTTGGCTTTTAATTTCCACCTGCTCATTTTTCACTTGTTGTGTCCATTCTTTTTTCAGCTCATCTGAATTCGTTTTCCACTTGCACAAATCCATTCCGGCTTCAGACATGATCTCCTTGGCTGTTTTAGTGATTTGTAAAGCAGCCTCTACTGTGTGCGCACCGCTGATAAAGTCATCTACGTAAAGACACTCATCTAGGGTTTTTACGATCTCTGGATACTTGTTCTCATATTTCTTTAAATGATGACGAATTGTGGCTGCTAACAGAAATGGACTGGAGGACACTCCGAATGGAACTCGTGTCATTCTCAGAATGCTGTATTGGTCCATTGACAGTGTTTCTTCTTTGGTCCAGAGAAATCTCAGTGCATCTCTGTCCTGTTCATTTAAAGAGATCTGAAGAAAGGCCTTCGTAATGTCTGACATCAGGGCCACTCTGTACTGTCTAAATCTGACAAGGATGCCTAACAGGTCTGGGTTCAAATTGGGCCCGGTTAGAAGACACTCGTTAAGAGACCGACAGTCTCTTGCATGTGATGATGCATCAAACACTACTCTTAACTTTGTAGTTTCTCTCTGATCTTTAATTACAGCATGATGGGGCAAATAGTAAATAGGGTTCTCTGATTCTTTAGACTGTACCTGTTCTACTATTCCCTCGGACAGATACTCTTGGATGACGTCATTATATCTATGGTACAGTACGGGGTTGCTATGGAATTTTCTTAACAGTTGGGTGAATCTACTCTCAGCTGTGGCGTAGTTATCAGCGAGGAGCACCTGTTCCTCTTTCCATGGCAGCCGAACCTCATACCTCCCATTCGTGTATTTGACTGACTCCTCGAATTTCAGTATCGTGTCTGCGTTCTCTGCGCTCTCTGCGCGGCTTTCTTTTGACATGTCAATCCCGAGGGACTCAGTTTCCCAGAAGCTGCGCAACTGTTTAGAAAGCGCTTGCTCCTCTCCCACACTCACCTGAAGCACGTCCACATCTGGCGTTTCTGTGACACACAGCATTGAGACAGTCCCCTGAACCAACCATCCAAACTTGCTTTCGAGCACAACTAGTGCGTCATCCAGTCTCTCCATTCGTCCAGTGACGATTTTCCAGTAGTGATCACCTCCGATCAAGATTCCAAGTTTTTCTGAGTCCACTCCCCTTACTGGGGTATCAGCTAGTTGCATTCCTTTCTTGTGCAGCTTTTCTCTCAGGTTCTCACTGGCTGTTGTCAGGTTTGATGACGTGCTCACCAGTGGCGTTTCCAGCAGTTCTAGCTCTACTGCTTGGTTTGTTCGAATATTTCTCAGACTCACTCTAACTTTCCTACAGGTTATTCGTTTGGGGTTTAACGAGCCAAATGTGTGCAGGTTCAATACCTCCTCTCCTACTACTGGTAGATTTAGGGCTTTTGAGATATCCTCTCTGATAAAACTGCGCTGGCTACCCCCATCCATTACACACCTCACTATCTGGCTGCGGGTGGGCGTTTCAATCCACACCGTAGCTGTCTGCAGCAAAACTGTGCCTCTTTCTGAAGTTGGAACAATTGACACTACAGCATCTGAGGGGTTTTCCCTAACATCACTCGGTGTGCCCTTCTGTCTAGTACACACTGTTCTATGATGCCATACACTATTACACTCCTCGCAGGACATTCCCTGCACTCGGCATTTACTAGAAGTGTGCCTGGCACCTAAACATCTGTAGCATCTGCCCTGTCTTTTTAACTTCTCCTTTCTGATCTCTGCAGTGAATTCTGAACAGTCCTTTGATTTGTGATCGCTTTTGTTACAGAGCACACGTACGTTTCCATTTTCATTATTTGCTGCGTAAAAATCAGCGGTCGATGCTGCGCCCACGCTCTGGGGACGCCGACTCATCCTTTGCCAGGCCTTGTCTTTGGGCGGATGTGGAGTTTCCTTTCTCTGTGTCAAGTTCATTGTCCTTTCCCGGCTCTCCAGTTCCTTTTGCAGGAATGTCATTAAGTCTTTGACTTTCAGCACAGACCCTGTAGCTTGGACACGCGTAAACGCCAGGGTTATCTCCTCGGGAATCATTTTCATGAGAATTGGGCACAGTAGACTACCATGAGTCTGACACAACACCCTGGGTGTCTAAACTCCTCACTTGAATTTCACAATCATCATACAATTTTCTTAGTGCGTTAATGTCTGTGGCACTCTTTACAGGGGTCAGATTAAGGAGTTTGTTCATGTGTGCATTCATGATCAAATCTTTACGGCCAAATCTTTCTATCAACATTTTAATTGCATTGTCATAGTTCTTATCGGATAAAGACAATCCTTCGACTACGTTGGCGGCCGTGTCTGTCAATAATGACTTCAAATAGCTGAACTTGTCAGCCGAACTCAGGGATGCGTTATCATGAATTGTTACTTTAAACTGATTCCAAAAGTCTTGCCATCGGCTGATATCACCACTAAATTTTCCGATTATCAATTTTGGAAGTCTGACATGATCAGGTCTTCCTGAGTTCTGTGAGCTCCCTTCGCTCTCTCTTCTCTGTCTCTCCTCTTCTGTCTTTACGCGCGAGGCGCACAGCAGCCTGTTGATACGAGTTTTCGCTAAGACGATTCGGTCCATGTAGTCCAGAGCCCCGGTCACTTCATCCTCTAGATCCTCCTCGTCTATTGCTGCTTCAATGTCCCGATCATGTCCATGCAAAGTCGTTTCCTTCAGGATTAATAGCTCCCTGCCTTCCTCTAAGTCGGGCAGAGACGGGTCCTCCGTTCTTAGAAGATCGTCAATCTTGTTCAGCAACTTGGTTACAGACGCCCTTACTGCTCCTCGGATCTTGTTCAATCTTGTGAGTTCAGCCATTCTTCTTCTTAGTCTGTGTTGTAGAGTAGGCTGAAACTCCCGGGTTTCGGCACCAAATTTTACGTTCTTTCAATAAATGATCTAAGTATCTTTTCTTTATACCATTCGTCAATGTTCCATTCACGACCAGGAGACAGTAATCTCATTCAACCCTTTTATTTTTTTTCTATACAAGGCTCTAGCCGTAGCATCAGCCAGTCAACCCGCACCAGTGGCGTTCAAACACATATATACAATAACAAAGGATCAATCACAGGAGCCACGCGTCTTCAATTAAGGTTCAAATCAACGCGAGTCGGACGCGTGGGTCTGTGGAATGCGCTGCGCCAAATAATCAGACATCATAACCACTGGTGCTCTATTCAGGCAAAAGTCATACATTTTATGTACAAAAATAAAATAATCAAAAGCCACAACAGTGATCCTAGAAGTGTCTGATCCTAGAAGTGTCTGTGATCCTAGAAGTGTCTGATCCTAGAAGTGTCTGTGATC
>OMKK01032429.1:0-25745 GCA_900302305.1 Polymixia japonica | reverse complement strand
TTACGTTCTTTCAATAAATGATCTAAGTATCTTTTCTTTATACCATTCGTCAATGTTCCATTCACGACCAGGAGACAGTAATCTCGTTCAACCCTTTTATTTTTTTTCTATACAAGGCTCTAGCAGTAGCATCAGCCAGTCAACCCGCACCAGTGGCGTTCAAACACATATATACAATAACAAAGAATCAATCACAGGAGCCACGCGTCTTCAATTAAGGTTTACATCAACGTGAGGCGGACGCGTGGGTCTGTGGAATGCGCAGCGCCAAATAATCAGACGTCATAACAACTGGTGCTCTATTCGGGCAAAAGTCATACATTTTATGTACAAAATAAAAATAATCAAAAGTCACAACAGGGCCTAAGGCAGTAATGGATGTGGGTGTTAATGGTGCCATCAACAGAAGTATGAAGTATAGATATACATAAATGGAAGTTTCTATTCTTTTGTAGTACAGCTGCAACCTTTCATGAGGCTGGCTTCATTTAACTAGAGTCATAACTTACCCATACGTACCCCAAACCATCTAGCACAGGTTGGACTAACTGTAAACTTGGCACACATAGTTAAGTCAATATGAAGTCCAACAGGGTAAACAAGAAATGGTTTAGTCGGTGAAACATTGGAGGAATCCTCCCCTCTTCCTCTGAGAATAGCCCGAGGCCTTAGGGTGGGACGCTGTGGCCAGCACAACTACTGTCCTCTGGTATTTTATGAAAGTACAAAGGAAACTGACAGAAAGACAGGCCTTCCCAGTGAGCACAACATTGCATTATCTATCAAACAGAGCCAAATCATCCTGATATGTCCAATGCCTTCAGAAACAGGTTATAGCCTGAGCCAGAACCAGTATATGTAGCTCAACAGTACAATCTTAAAAAAGACTGAAAAAAAAAAAGAATGAGGACAAACTGACTACATATATGCTGGTCTTTCATAACATATGCAACTTAAACAAATTTGTCTAATGGTAATTTAAGAAAGTAACATATAGAGAACATTGAAATGTAGCTAAGAATACACAATGAGGGTTTCAAACCACTACTTCCTGAAGTGGATCTATCTCTTTTGCATCTAATTTGCCAATCAATCAATTTGACTATCTCTAAGATGTTAATTTGTCTTTCACCAGGATCCTACAGCCAGCCTTCCTTGATTACAAATCATTGGCCCAATGACAAAATAAGAACGTTTATCAATCTGAGGGTCCCACATCCCTAAACACATCCTCTGCTGACTAAATCTAGCCTAGGCCTACCTTTTTTCGTTTCAGGACCCCCCCTCCCGTTTTGCTTAAGTCAAATCTCACAGTTCTGTCTGCATATCCTGTTAACCACTTGTGTTGTACACTGATGTCGTCATCCCCAGACATCAGCAGCTACCGGAAAGTCACAAATCAAAGTGAAACTATTGAATATTTGAGGAACAAAAATGCCCCTTTCATGTTTCATTTGTATTATCTTAACACTACTAAATGTGGACACTTCTTATTACTCAATTACAGTTCACCACTTGTCTACTTTAATGTTAGTCTTGGATTTAAAAACAGATAATTGCTAAGAGAATGTGCAAACACTAACTCACCAACTTATTTTATGTTAAAGTAACGGTTCAGTGAAATATGATCTTCGCAACAAGTGTCTGCCACTTCAGGTCGGCCAGTCTGTTGATATTCCCTCTTTTCTAAACCATGTTTACAATCCCCAGCCCAACTCTAAACTCCTCCCAAGAACAGGACACCTGTAGAGTGTGAGGTTTTTGATGGACAGGGGAGAAGAGCGACAGAGAGGTGCTGCAGGGGAGGGGAAAAGTCAAGCTTGTTTTGAACTGTAGCAGCTTGTTATTGTAATTCCATTTTGCTATCGGAAGAGTCAGAAAATCACACATAGCAGCTTTAAAATCATAGGATAGATGACAATGCAGGGACCAGTATGGATCTCTCTTTGTGTGCATCTCCTCATCTGAACAACTACGCATCTCCCAATTGCACTTATTACCCCCATCACTTAAGCACAACACTACACCACAGAAGAGATTTACATGCTGCTCAACAAACTCTGCTTGGGCTCACAGTCTAACACAGACACTCTCTGCAGTGTTAGAAGGTGCCCCACTGTGAGCCACACAGATTCTATTATGATAACACCTTAGCCAGACATGTGGATGGATGGAAACAATAAGAGCAATGCAATGCTACACTACTCTGCCGAGAGTGGTGGCCTCTATTGAGTCTAGATTTCATGTGAAACATTAGAGCAGGTGAACAGACTGATTGTAGAAATCTTTTATTGCTTATAGAGGAAAAGATATATATGCTTAACTTCAGGGTTAGGCTTGTGTTTTATCCATAATGTGTGAAACAGATATAATCTTTACTTTACACCCATACTGTAGTTTGTGTTTAATGCATCTAAAAAGATACAATAAAATGCTATGACCCCAGTGTATTATATTGTTGTGGTTTGGATTTATTAAGGACACGTAAATATGTAACAGGTCTAAAGTCTTCTATTTACACATATTGTAACTGTAGCACAATAAATAACAGAATACAGCCGCAAAGCCTTGATAATGTCAGTGGCTCTCACTTTCTGGTTACACTACGCAAATGTCCTAGCTAGCCTCGCATCCTTACTCATAACATAAGTGAAACATATATCAAACTGGAAGTAGAAAAAATATTTCTTTCTAGGTTTCAACCCTGATGCACTGGTCAGTGGGGTCATGCCTGTCTACTCACATAACTCTCAGGAGGGTTTTTCACAAGAGGCACCATTCCCCAGGCACCTCCATGGACCATCATAAGATGCAAAGCGACATGTGTCTCCCATCACTAGCCAAGGGTGTCCACTGCCCACTTGCTCTCAGTGGAGGGCAAATGCTTGGCAGAGGAAGGGATATGAACACCGCCAACAGACCTTAAATACACCTGAAAGACTAAAATGCAGCCCCTTCAAACCAAAAAGACCTAAGTTTTATACAGCTGCAGAAAAGGACATTCAAAAAAGACATTTTCTCAGTCTTTCCCCAATCAAGTTAAGAAATCAAGCTTAACTCACAATAAAAACATATTGAATATTTTAAATCACAGGAATGATTAACCAAGAAATAGTTGCAAATTAAGTGTTCTTTGCATAGTACTTATGATCCTGTAGATTTATGACAGTGTAGCCTGATGTTCTCCATGGTAGTCATTTGCAGGATAGCATATCATTCTAATTTCCTCTATATGAATGCTCACCTTGGATTATGGCACAAGGGATAGTTACATCATATCCTGTGTACTGGTAAAAAAAACAACACTACATGTCTTAAGACTTGAGAGTTGTCTGCTTCATTACATTAATTAACTGAGTTACATTGTGATCCCCACTACCAGAGCCTTCATATTATGGATAACTGAGATACAATGTGGGTGCAAAGTTGTCTGTAGCTTTGGGTGGGTGACAACTGAAAACGCGTCTGGGACAGAGACACACACACCAACGGAGGCACCACCGTCCACCATTACGCCTCCATAAAAAGGCTTTTCATAGTTGAGCTAATCTGACAAAGTTATGAAATCAAGGTCTTACCAAGCTATTAAAGTATTCATCCATAATCAAGGGAGAATTGTCTGCTTTGTAATATCCGATAGTACGATGAATTATTATCATATTCATAAACTTCAGTGATGTAACTTTGCCCTTTAGAGTACATCTTCCCAACTAACCTATCAAAAACAACAAGCTATCTCATGCTAACTTGGTTTGCCAACAACAACCTGTCCAGCTAGAAAGCCATGAGCTAACTAACGCTAGCTTACAGGCTCTTTGGTTTGCAGTGGTTATACGGATATGGCAAAGGCACGCACGTTGAAACCTACGCACCTTGATATATGAACGATGAGAGCTTGAATGTTTTGAACGCGACCGAGTGGCGATACACACCAAACAATGAAACCAAGCCGATGTAGGACAGCAGCTAGTGTTAACAAGCTAGCTAGCTCAGTTAGCCTGCTAACGTTAACGATGTGAGCGAGCTACCGTGAACTCCATGGACACTCGTCTGGCCAGACAGACAGACAGACAGTCACTCAGACAGACAGACAGTCAGTCAGCCAGTCAGTCAGTCGGACAGACAGACGCTTCGGATTCACTCACAAATAATCAAGACTTGATATTTGACGCTTACTGAAAAGTTTAACTTTAGAGTTTTGTATATTCAATATAGCTAAATGAAATAAAGATCCCCTGCCATAAAGGCATCCTGTTAAGTTTGGCTGGCTTTGTTAGACTTCTATTATTCTTCGACTTTCGAGGCGGTTTGTTCTTGGCAGTCGGTACTCGGTGTGTGTGTATGTGTATATGTATGCGTGTGTGTGTGTGTGTGTGTGCGTGCGTGCGTGCATGTAGCTGAGCGACACACACACCATAACGTTACCTTGCACGTTAGCTGTTAGCCAAACCGGACCAAGCTATGCTAGCTTATGCTAGCTGAGCTAACGTCGACAGAGAAAAAAAACTTCCCGTCGTCGTCTTGATTAAATTCAAACATAAAAGATGAGATTACGTTATATGTTGATTAAATATGTTAACTTACAGAGTGTAGGAGCAGCTTAACTGGGTTCCCCTGAGTTTTCCAATTGTTTTGGTGTAGTATTTAGCTAGCTACACCCGTAATTCGATGAAAAAAATCCCGGGGATCCCCTCTCTTCTGTCCGCTGCCACTCCGGCTGCCAGATAATGAGCCACTAACTCACATGCGGCGTCATGCTGCGTTCAACAAAACTCGGAACTGGGAAGTTTCCGACTTCCAAGCTCGGAGGAAAATGTTGCATTCAATACCATTCGGAACTAGGATCTTTCAAATGTTCAAGCTCGAAGAAAAGATACAAAATTATAAACCACCATCATTTCGTCGTTAACTAGGTCATGGAAGAAAATTAAGAAGTAATGGATTACATTGTAATATGTCTGCCATTTCAGGCCTGTGTGACAATAATGTATAAAATTGTGCAAGTGAATAGACACGGTTAATACTAATTTAATGAAGTACTAATTGCATTCCTTAATCAGATGACCTGCAATTAAGACTCTTCATACAATGTTCAAAACGTGAAAAATAAGGAACCCATGGAGTACTGTCTAGCAGTTGTGTGCCACTAACACACTGTCTTCTTCTACCAGGCTGTAGGACAAGATCGTGTTAGAGTCCTTACTTGTTTGCACAGCAAACCATGAAAATAACATACTGAACTGTCAAAATGAGGTACATTTTCCCTCATATTAAGTTTTTTTTTTTAAATAAGGAATCTTCCTCATAAGCTACTCCCACTTGGGTACCACTTGGATACTTGGAACCATCCCCTAAAATGGTGCAAACTGTTTGACAGGAGGAAAAAGAAAACACAATCAGCCACAAATGTATTTAAATATTTTTGATCAATAAATCACCCTTTATTCATACCCCAGTAATTTTTTCAGAATTTGCATCATATTGATGAAGTGATGTAGTCTACTATTGAAACAGCATCATATTTTCCCCCACAGCCTTTCTTTTGAGGCTCAAGGCTTCAGATCACAGCACAATAGATTCCAAAATGAATGGTCCTTCTTACTAAGGTTTCTAGTCAATGAGTTGATCCTTTTAAGTAAACGCAATGTGTTGCCACTTCACAGTTAAATAAGTTATTTTAGTCTATGTCTTTTATATGTAATGCATACATAAATATTCAATTCCTCCACCATGAACCCTTGTATGTGTAGTCTTTTTGACAACTTGTAGTTAAATAAATATGCACTATATTTAATCAACCAAAAGTTGTTAAACATTTAAAAAATCGAATAAACATTGTCCTTACGTCAATTACTAACAATTCAATCAGTATTTATTGCAATGGTGTTTTTCACCCCTCACAGGTTCCCTTATGATAATTCACTTGTTTTTCCAAATGTTAAACAAAAAAAACTAAAAATTAAATGAAAAGTAAAACTAATCTTCAAACTAGTTTTAGCCAATGTACAGAAAGAAACATTTGAACATGTTTGTTTTTTTAATTTAGTTTTTCAATGAGGTGATATTGATCCCCTTTGTTCTGGGTCAAATTTACCCTTTCACTTCAAATCAAGCCAAATGAGTCATAAGCATTTTTATTGAAACTAAACTTTATTTATTAAATGTTTATAATGTTTATAACAAGAAGGCTGTCTTGTATTGAGAGTGAGTATAGTGTATGTAGCTGCACATTATGTTGGTAGGACCCCATACAGGGACCTTTTTATATGTGTTGCATCTCTTCCACTGAGTGTGGGTGGATTATATAATGGAAATATAAGGATATAAGATATATACTTCCTTATATAAGGTATATAAGGTGTGTATGATTGGGGTGACGTATGGTGTGAGGGACTAAGACATACCCTATCTCTCACATTTGCAAAGAAAAGGATCAGTTTTGGTCTAAATTTCACACTTTTGAGCACTATTGGCTTTCACTGCCAGGTCAAATTGTCCTGAACAGTATGTGATATAAACATCCATTTGTATATGTTCATTCCACTAATTAACAGCAGCAGAATAGGTTTCATGCTCAAAAAATACTTTAAATAGTTAGTTAAATATACTAAATATTTTTCCAAGATCTTCAAACTTTAAAGTGGGTCAATTTGACTTGTAATATAACAGGAGGGTTGAATTGTTTATAAAATATTTCAAAATGCAGTTGTAAATAGTAAAGATGAAAATTCAGATTTTTGTTTGACAATAAAAACAATTGTTAGCAAAAGTGGCAAATATTTAGAAAACAAAATCTGGCCTGAATTAATTGTCACTCATCATATTCAATCAGTCCTATCAATATTTGCTAACAACCATCTTTCATGTGAAACAAGAATATGACTAATCATTGAAAATGGAGGGATTGTGTGCAGCGAATATAGGGTGCTGCCACAATAACTTACAATACCATTCTGTGATTTATGTGTATCAAATATATGTTGGTACCTTCACTAAATGGTGGATGTTTTAGATTTCAGATCCCTTCTGCTAATTGCAGTCTAATTAGACTCGCCTGACTTGTTGAGCACACTACTGTGTGCTACAAATGAATGCTTTGCCATAGTTAACACAACAACCCCATTCCACAGTGGTATATGGCAATAAGACAAAAAAGTCAACTGATGGATTTTTGTAATAACCTCACAGTTGCTAGTCAAAAAAATCAACAGTAGGACATGATACCTACTCAAAGAATTGCTGTCCTTGCAACAACTAGTATTGCACTTCTTTATCTGCTTCTGCTTAAGAGTAGAGGCCCAATTGGGATGATTGCTATTGTGCATGCAGGCAGGTTTGCCTTAAGATAAAGAAAAATAAATACAATTCAGTCTTTTATTTGTGCTTTAAAATAAAAACAAAAGATGTCAGATAATATTCACACCAACAAAAAATCTGTTCATTCATTCATTCAGTCTTGATTTTGGAGTTAATACCTGTAAAATTATTACTGTAATAGTGTGCATCAGATGGGGTCATTGGAGTTGCTAATCTAGTCTACATGTGTTTTGTGGATTTGGAAAAGGCCTATGTTTGTGATCCCTGAGGGAGATGCTATGGAGTATTGGGGCTTCTGTTTCGAGCTTATACACTCAGAGTGAGAATTGGCATTCTCTGCATTAAGTCAATCTCATTCAAGATGGCGTCAGACTCCAACAGGGATGTGCCTTGTCCCCTCTCCTGTTTGTGATCTTCTTGGACGGGATGTCAAGAGTCATGGTCGAGTTGAGTGAAGTCGTGGTCTGATGAGGGTACATTGGTGACATTAGGGTGGCATCTCTGCTGCTTCTGGATAATGGTCTTCTGGCTTCATCATCTATGATCTCTGATGTGCACCAGAGCAATTTGCTGCTGAGCGTGACACAATTGGGATGAGGGTCAGCACCTCCAAATCTGATACAATGGTTCTCTCCCAGAAAAAAGGTGACCTACACAATCCAGGTGAGGAGGGACACCAGGTTGAGGAGGGACCACGCCAAATATCTGAGGAAGCATTGGATCATTAAATAAACCAAAGTTCTAGTGGCTTTTCAAGTAACTCAGACACTTTACCCCATATTGAGGCATAGTGCACAAAACTACACAAAACACACTTCATCTCAGTTGGTCAAGGGAACATTACAACAGTCTTAGAAAGCTAAGTCTTCAGGGAGCTTCTAAAAGTGGACAGAATGGGAAAATCCCTGAGCTCCCTAGGGAGGGTATTCCAGTGGCCAGGTGCTGCCACACTGATGGCTTGGTTCCCCCTTAGGTGTTGAGATCTATCACAAACTCAAAACCTATTAGCAACTACATGTGTTAACTTTACATTAACCAAAGTTGAGACAATTCTAACTACAAATAATGTAACCGGGCAATACTCATCTGAAATTATTTATTACCTGAGTTGGGGTTTCTAACTATCAGGAGTAAAAACATTATTTTTGATGGTCAAAATGTTTGTCACTTTTTTCTACCTATCATTACCTCTGATACTTTACAACCAAGCATTATTTGTTTTAGTCAAAATAAAGCAGATAACTGTTTAGTAAGAGGGTCCACATCCTGATGTGTAAACTATTTTCAATCATACTTTTATTGGAAAATTGTTGAAAACAACATAAGCAATAAAAACATAGGCATTGGATAGAATATGGCCAGTACTCAAGCTGTGTCCTTACAGAGTGCCTTAAATACCAAGCATTGAGTTTGATTTCTACATAGGATTGCTAAAAATACATATCACACTTTACTAAATTGACTTTATAAAATGTCACTGTACAATAAAAGGTTCAAGAAGTGGCAAATTTATACAAACATATTGTAAAGAAAACCATTTTACTAGAACTATTAAGACAAATTAAAATATTACAAAATAAATTCAGTTTTGAATATCTGAAGATTACTGTTTCAAAAGCCTAACGTGATAATTTGTAAAAATGAATACATGAACAGGAATTCATATATTATGGAACTTAAAAAATATACATGACTTGAAAGTGTATTTAAAAACGGGAACATGGCATCTCTCACAGCAACCAAATGTAAAAATCTTTTAGTATTTAACATTGTTCAGCGATAGATGACTCAATAGAGGCATCTTCTGGTCCATTAAAGAACTGCAAATGGACCGCTGTGTCCCAAACAATGTAGTTTTTATTGCCAATTTAGCACTAACAGAATGAAATTCTTCAACTGATTTTCTTTTTTCTTTTTTCTTTTTTTTGGAAGACATACAAAAATATGTTTCCGTTATTTCTATTGTGGGTATTGTGCAACATGTTATCTATCAAGGGTTTATTCTTAAGCAACTTGGGTCAGCAACAATTGTACAGGGAGTGAAGGTCAGTAACTTCCATGCATGAAGAAAAACTGTATTCATACAAAGAAAAGCCAAGCTGTAAAATATTTAACAGTTACAAAAATATCAACATAAATAAATTAATTTCTTCTAAATTTCTTCTACTGCCCTGCTACCTTACCCCCTTTATTTTCCGATGAAAGGAAACGAAACCTGGTTTAACGCAAAGTTCTTGATATCTGAGGCAAAGGAGCCCTTGTTTATGTTGCTGTGTGTCTCCCACCACTCCAATGGAATGTCTACAGCTCCCACTTTACCCAGTAAGCATCTGTGGACATCCTAGAGGGTGGAATAAGTATAGAACAGTAGTGACAACTCTTTAGGAACAATTGTGAAACTAGCTAGATTATTAGGACGTCACCTTGAGAGAGGCTTATAGTGAAGGCCCTAAGTCATGACCCTACTCCTTTAAATCCTCCCAGATCTCGATTACAAAGGGTGCTGGCAGCAGGTTATTAGGCATCATCTGTTGCGTGTGATATTATGTACCAGCTAGCATCATGTGTGAGGCAGAAGGGTCCCTCATAGCAGGCTTGCCAGACTGGTGGTGGGGCCATTCTGGGCTTGAATCTGGACAGGAGGTGGGCCATCAGTCCACTGTAACAAGGAGAAAGACATTGTTATTTATAGTTCTTTGTCAAATAGATACAGCAGGTGTAAATAAAACTAGAGAGAGAAAACATTCAATCCAGCCAGGCAAAGGAGTGGGGAGAACAGAGGGCAATGACTTGTAAACTTAAAGAGAAGCATAATAAACTGTCCCACGTACACTGATGAGGTTATGCTCAGGGAGGCTGCAGGCGGCAATGTGGTCTTGCAGCAGCTGCTGAGAGAAGTTCTGGTGCATCTGGGCTGCTTCGTGGGCATCCATGGTGTTCCCCAAGGCCTTGTTCAAGTCTGCAAAGACAACAGGGTCAGAAACCTGCCTTCATCTCCAGTTTGTTCATCTTATTAGTGTTGATGGCAGAAATGTCTTATTTTGTGCCATTATCTTATAGGAATATACCACCTTTTTTGGGAAATTTGCCCTTTGGACAACTTAGCTAAGCCTAATGCTAGTCGTCTACATTTATTTACCATGATATATTTTGGCATTGGGCACCAGAGCAAACCATTTACCAGAGATAGACAAAAGGTTTTGGTGTCTGTGTTTGCATCACATATCTGGTAAGTTGCCCAAAGGGTGAATTTCCCCAGAAAGTTGGTGTCAAAAATCAAGTCGTTCCACAATAACATAGAGGTCTGATAAGCCTGTATATTCATCCATGTATTTGCAACTCTAAAAACATATTAAAGACAAGACATATTAAAAATAAGGGAGGGGGGGGTCATTGTGTACCTTTTAACAGCGCTGAAGACCAAAGCTGGACAGACATATCAGGGATCTTGCTTGCCAACTGCATGGCTGGCACAACCATGTTGTTGCTTTCCTGAGGAGGGGATGGCACATTTTATCATCAAAAACACCACAGACCAGTGAATTTGGCACCAAAAAGGACCGAGCAAACTCAATGAGTTACTGTATATCCTACTCATCTGTTTCAAACATTTAGTTAAAATGCTTATAAATAAAACAAGAGTTGAAATAGAAATGTGACTAAATAAAACTGTACTATTAATGTTTTAAAGGACAGGTCGGATGCCGGCGACAGGGAGGTATTTACAGCCATGGCTGCACTTAATTCACAGCGTGGCAAGATATTGTAAAGTGAATGTCAAGTCAGCTTTCCTGGAGAGACTTTAGATGATGGTTAGGTGTTTAGTCTTACTCTGTGGTTTCCCAGTACATAGAATATATGACCCAGCAGAACCAGAGAGCAGGCCGTCAGTCTGTTCAGGTCCTCGGCATTGGACATCTTCAGCGTCTCCCTCAGGAAACGTCTGAGACAGAACAAAAGAAGAAAGAAATTAGTTGATATCGCCGCTATTCACCGTTAGTGTTGTGATGGTATGTAAATGTGAGGGAGGACAACTTCTCTTTGTGTGTGTGTGTGAGAAGATATAGATTTTGGAGAGTCCGTACTTGGCCTCATTGTAGCGTCCTTGGAAGAAGGAGAGGAGTCCCCTGATGTAGAAGGCTGCAGCGCGGAGACAGTGGGAGCTGGATGATAAACACGCACAAGTAGGTCAATTTAAGTGTATCTTTGTTGCACATCAGTGACCTCAAAGCTATGCACTGCTATGTTGCCTGCATGCAGTTAAACATTAAACTGACATATGCATTCATTCTGAAAACATGAAAAACATTCTGAAAACATGCAGATGACATGCTGTCGCAATATATAAAGTACGTGAAAAATATGTAGGCTAGTCGATTACACGGGCAGGAAAACATCTTACAATACCGTGAAACTACTTTAGAACAAGTAAACAAAAAAACATGTATTTGACATTGTGTTCTGGTTTTTACCTGACAGGGAAGTTGTGGTCTGGGTTTATTCTCTCTAAGAGACTGTACAGCTGGGGGAAAAAATGAAAGGAAATGGGTTAAACAGGTTTGGATCTTAGTCAAGTTCATATTTGGTTTGTAGTCATTTCTCAAGAAAAAGACCAGTTTGCTCTTTTCAACTGTTAATAATAATAATAATAATAATAATATATAAATATAATATATATTATTTTTACGTTAGTCTACAATATATGTGAGTTGGACAATCACAAGTTTGTACAGTCAGTGTAACCATCTCAATGACAGCTGAAGGGACACATTAACATAGATGTGAATTGTAGATGTGCAGTGTCACCCACACGAACAATGAGCGTTAGGGCTGCTTGATTATGGCAAAAATCATAATCATGATTATTTTGGTTAATATTGAGATCATGATTATTTAACAAGATTACTCATTGACTTTGGAAACATCATGCATTTATTGAACTTTTCTTTTTAACAGTGGATTTCCTTGAACATTAAATATAGTTCAACTGAAAAACAAATAAAACGTGTATGTTTTATTTGTGGTAACATACTGGTGTTACAACTTTATGTAAGTAAAGATTACTTTACGTAACCTTAAGTATGTGATAACATACTGTTGTTCCCACAACTTTAAGTAATTTGTGTAATGTAAGTTACTGTAGGTGTTGCATCTTCTCAGATTTTTTTTCGCTGTATAGAAATTCAACCTTGTTATTGCATGCTTGCAAAGCATCTGTTGAATGTAGCACAGCGCAAGGGAAAAAAGAGACTGGCTTGTGAGGCTACATGCAAGCTAATACACTAGCATACACCTAATCAGTGTGCTAATAACTATGTTTTTTCTGTTGTCATTTGTTCTCTTGATGTTTTATTGTTGCAAATGATGTTGACCTAGCTTGAAACATAAAAAATAAAATAAACATGCCACAGCCTAGCTGAGAGTGACTTTGCGCTTTTTGGGAGGGCTGAAAGTGCACCGCTGTAAAGGAAAGGGGTGCACTGGATTTATAACATAAGACAAAACGACAGCATCATTGTGAAATGGAATGTGGCACAATCATTTTATCTCGACTATCTTGTTTTCATAATCGTTGGAAGCCAAAATCGTAATTAAAAATAAATTTGATTAATTGATTAATAGTCAAATATTGTTTTTCCTTGAGCCACTTCTCTGTGATGTATGAATATCCAGTTACTCATCAAGGATAACTTGTTGATTAAATTGGCAAGTGTGTTCTTGTTAAATAAATAAAATATAAAAGGTAATAACAGGCCAGCACTGACTACAATAGTAATAGGTAGTATACATGTATTTATGTATTTGAATGAGAAAGTGTGTCCAAACTTTTGACTGGTACTGTATATATCTCTCTATCCATCTCTTCATTGTATTACTTTAAATGATGTGACTCAGAATTAACAGACTAACCTCCTGGTGTCGGTTTCCTTCCCTGATGTAGACACTGGCCAAGTTGGTGACAATAAACGTCCACAGTTCCTGGTGCGTGGTGAGCTGGAATACAAACACCAATGCACACGCATACAAATAAATACATATTCATAATACATAATTACACAATCAAGAATTTTTGTAGTACATGTTTTAGAGAAGTACAAATCCCATTTCAGTTCAACAGATCCAACAAACCAGACACTCACCCGTAAAGCTGTGGTAAACTGTGCCTCTGCATTGTCCATACAGTTCACTGAGATGCAATACAGACCCTAGGACACAGAAAGAGGATAAGAGAAGTGTTGAATGAAAACATTAAAGATGGCAGTTATTCACCAAAATAAAGTTGCGATTTTTAAGATTTTAATTTTTTTCTAGGATTATCAGAATCAGAATCAGAATTCCATTTATTGGCGAGTAAATTTGCACATACAAGGAAAGTGACTTGGTGAGGTTGGTGCATAAAGGGCATAATCAACACAATAAAGGCAAAGAATTTACAAGTATGAACAAGAAGAGCTAACATGAGATATGAAATAACAAATATTTTCACACTAGTTATTAGAAAACTATAACTATAAATGATGTGACTATGAAGAGCTAGGAAGTCAGTGAGGGGCAGGGTGATACACAATTATATATATATATACACACAACAGATATAATTAGATATATAATTGGATATACAATTACACATTATTTATAATGTATATACATTATTTGGGATATACAACAACCATTCATTTATATTTGGAGATTTTGGTTTTCCCTGCTTCCGGTGTTCCCTGCAAATATACATGCCATCTTGCAAACCCATGACTGAGCGGAAGTAGATTACCAATACTCACTAATAGCGTGTGGAGCTGGGCAGCGTGGTTGGTGAATAGCCTGGGAGACTGTTGGCACAGCTGACAGACCTGGGAGATCTGGAGTGGCAGGAGATAGAAATTCAATGTTCACATCCATATGTTATTACTATTACTGTAAAAGAAAAATAGAGCTTAATAAAAAAAATTAAAAAATAAATAAATAAAAAGGAGTGTTTTCATGGTTCCTGGCCGTTACTTAAGGACTTCTACATTCTGGTAGCGACTTCACTGCCTGAGATATGGCTGCTGTCTCACAAGGCCAAATATCAAATGATATGAGAGAAGATACTTTTAATCAAAATCAAGAAGTTACCATGGATATAATAGTCATGTACCTCTTGCAATGCAGTAGCCTTGTGACCAGTGACAAGTCGACACATGATGATGTGTTCCAGTAGAATGACTTGGAAGGTAGAGAGGATGGGGCTGCAGTCCAACACTGGAAGGAGAGGATTATCGCAGTATGTAAAAACGTCTGAGCAAGAGGCGCTAAATAAAGAAACTCTCTCCGAAAGGAAAATCACAGTTCCACAGCTTCACTCATATTAACTCGTGTTTTGAAAAGATGCAAAGAAAAAGAACAGAAGACAACTCACTTTTTAGTTTCTCGAGCTGCATGAGGGCCTTGTCTGTATACTTCTGGGCCTTTTCCAGATAGCCTGCCTGCATGGAGTGCATGACTGTCACCTGTACAATGGCAGAAAATAAAAGTAGCCCTGAAAACAGGTTGACAAAGAACTTATCGATGCTTTGGGATGTGTATGTTGAAAGAAACCTGTATCACACCCACAAAAAAAGAGCCTAGAACAGGTTGGTGGAACAGGCGGTTCAAACCCCTTGTCTGGCTAGTAAAACCTGTGCAATGAAAATTAATGAAGAAAAACACTCCCTCAACAACTACCACCACTGAGGTGTCTTGAGCAAGGCACTTCATTCTCCCACTGCTCAGGGGCTAACAGTATGAGACTACTGTATTGACCGGCTCCCTGGGTGCAAATGGACGTAACTGTGTGAGTGTGAAGTAGAGCGTTGCTTAAAAACAGCATGCATGTTCAGTTCAGTCAGACAACCTACGTATGGAATGAAAGACATTTATTGAGAATTCATGTAAATCAGTTCACTTTGACGCTCTCAACACTCCCTGAAAAGCATGAATTTAGCAGGCAAATGAGCGTGAATTCAGCAGGCAAATGAGCGTGAATTTAGCAGGCAAATGAGCGTGAATTTAGCAGGCAAATGAGCGTGAATTTAGCGGGCAAATGAGCGTGAATTTAGCAGCAGAGTTCAGGGAGTGATCTACTCAAAAATCCCCCCTTGTGGATTTGAGGAGACAAAGCCCACAGGTGGAAGCTTATTATGCGATTATCGATAAGCGATTATGAAGCTGATGGAAGCACAACAGCAGCAGAGCAGAGACAGACTGAGTTTGACAGTTTAAATAGGCTGTCGACATTTGGGCGTGGTAACATTTGGCACCACTCGAGCTGACTGCCAGCACTAGCTCCAAAAGCTTTGCTTCATTTGTGGGAAGTAGCATTACCAGGTACACGAGGACACACATGTGCTCCTTGGGCAACCAGTGGAAGAGGTCTGCTGGGTTGCTGGGCAGGATCTCATCGTCGTGGAGTGTAGAGATGGTCTGGATGCACTGCTGCAACTGCTTCAGACACGGCTTCACACTCTTCACCTGAGAAAAGACAGACATGATAACAGAAATATATCCCCTCTCAGACTACAGTATGTTCTTATCCCCTTTGTTTCCTTAAACCAGTATTCTATCTTTTTTTCTATACCCATTTTTTGGGGTATTTTTTTAATAACCAAAGATTCAAATGGGCCCATCATTGCAATAAGGTACAACATTAGCAGGCAAATCAGTGTCCTATTTACCTCACAGAACCTCCCTGTACCGATCAACAATATAATTTATGGGCACATGGCATGTCATAAAAACCCAGTGAACTACTGTGCTCTATTTTTCTTGACCTTATCAGACTGAAGTTATTGATTTCTTACCTGTCCAGCATCCAAGTAGTGTGTGACCTGTAGGACCAGGAAGAAGACCCTGAGGGACTCTTTCTGGATGGGGTTTCCCTGCCAATTCTCCACGATGGTCCCACACAGGGTGAGCAGAGGATGCACCTCCCCAAGCTTCCTCTCCATCAGCAGCAGCTGGAACACAGCAAAGCATCACCACACTTGTTACTTGTTAGAATGTGAGGTTACTGTGTTAGAATCATGAAAGTGTGGCAAATGTTTGTATTGCCAAATAAATTATAGTTTATTGCCATGGAATTACAACACACATAACACAATAATAACAATGATTGGGCGTGGAGAGTGGAGACAGTTCAACATTAAAAAGCAAAACAAAACAGGATAAAAACATGCTAATTTTTCCATTCACAGAAAAAAAAAAACTTATTGGGAGACTTACCATTCCTTTACTTAGGAGAAACAATGCCCTGTTGAAAAAAGCAGAGACATCAAGTCAGTTCATACAGGTAAACAAGCTACCAATTAGCTTGTATTATAGATTGTATTGTATTGTATAATAGATTGTACCTTGTATTATAGATGCATTGGTAGCAATGTTTAATAACAAAAGCTGTGCCCAACACAAATCGTGGAAATCACTATCTGAGTAAAAAAAATATTTTATAGAAGATCAGAACAAGATTACCTGGTGTATTCAGAGCCAACCACTCTGGCATACTCAGCTCCAACCCCCAACAGATCACATGCTGACACCAAGTCTTTCTCCAGTGTATGAAGTTGCTGAAGGAGCAAGATGATAAGAGTCTTAAAGATAAACTCTTCAAAACACATACTCAATAAAGCTTTGTGTTAAATTAAATGGGAATGTTTTGAACCCCACTGCATTGCAACAGAGTCTATGTGTTGTCATATATTTACACTAGAACATACCGCCAACTGGAACAGCAACCTGCAATGCCAATAAGGTGTTTGCTGTGAAATCTGAATGGCCTTGCGCAATAGGGGCTTTGCAGAATCCACCAAATTCTGAAAATGAAAGGATATGATCAATATTTATTACTTATCCAGTGTACAAGTAGCATAATATAATTCGTCATGAGTCACTTGTTTTTAAGACCTTAGTCATTTCCCAAAGTGTTACAAGTAGTATTTATGTAGTGCAAGTGACTGCATTATATCTTTATTATAACGCTAATTTAAAAAAAACATGTTTTTTCAAGGTTTGCAAAGCAGATATTGTTAACAGATAACTTAATGTATTAGACAAGTTTACCTGTTGGCAGAAGAGTTCTGACAGAATACTTGCAGCCTCAAATTTGACATCTTCAAACTGAGGGACCTGTTGTGATATAAACCACTACAAAATAAAGAGGATAACATATATTAGCGGCGTCACATTCTCAAACATGCAATAATTTTTAACCAGCAAACCACTTCCAATAAACGCCTATGGTTAACGCAAGGCGAAATTGAGCGACTCAAAATATTAATAAACACCCCACACATTGTCTTGCTAACTGAATTCGATATCTCAATTTATCGAAAGATTAACTTCTACAATGCAATTATTTCGCTCATTGATTTAGCTGTGTGTGGCCTATGCCAATCCCCTCTTCTGCTGCATCCCCGCTCTTTCCCAGAGCAGCTCTCCCTCACCGCTTTCTCCAGGTGGCTCCTCGCTAGCTCGCTGTTCTTCGTGTGATGGTAGAGAACCGAACCGAGTTGAAGGTGCGTCCTGGCCTCAATACGCTGCGGAGGCTTAAACTGGAAAACAGCTTGTAGACAGTGCACACACAGTCGGATTTTAGGCGGACTCGAGGTTCGGAAATGCTCAGCAAAACCGAGAAGGGCGAGGTACCAAGGCTCCGGGGCCTCTACATTTGACGCCATTTTCCCCCGACAACAACAACAAGTTTTCAGCGCTATGGCGAGCTTCCAGGTTGCCAGGTTCGCCGCATAGTACCCTCAACAAAGATATCGAAAAGCCCTTGTCGTTGTCGTTTCATACTTCTCTAACGGGAAAAGAAAATAAGTTCCCTTTTTGATATTCTTTATTTCCATCGTGCATCTTCAGGAAAATTGAGAGTTTCTATGTATGTATGACTGACAATTGATATTTTTGTTTGATAATTTATTTTGTATTAGTTGCAATCAAGTTCACTTAGAGAAAGATGTGGAGAGTGACACATTTTTGAAGAAGTAAAGTAAACTAAACTAGGAAGCCCAAATGTCCCGGTCACCGCACACATCAACGCCACCCAGTTAGTCTCTATCAAAAATGCACTGACAAGGCTTCTGAACCCAAATCAGATAAAGTTTTCATAAATACACACAGAATCAAAAGTTGAATTTCCCCACTTCAAACATTTGTCTTAAAACCTGGTAGTTGCTTCTGTGTTTGTTTGAAATCGCAGTGGGACTCAAAATGAGCAATCTAGATTAAAAACAAATGTAAGGTTGGTCAACAAAACACAACCTGGCAACCCAATGTTATAGCTATCCACGCGAGATTTCAACGACGCCATTAGAAACGGTTCTGGGAATTGTAGTCCAAAACACGAGTGTACGTGCCGTCTCAAAGAGAGCCCAAATAATCTCGCTCGGGAAACCAGCCAGCAACTCCGTGAAGGTTTTTCTTGCGGTCACTATCTAAAAATAGGCTACGTTCTCTGTCGTAGCTGTAACACTTGTCCTTCTCAATCACCTTAAAAAACGTCAACAGCGTGAAAGACGTGCAGCGTGCTTCAAGAAAACAGCGACTGACCAACATCCAGCAAACAAACAAGAAATGTGTGCAAAGAATCTGGGTTGAATGTTGAATGACATATGGACGCCTAGAAGATTTTTAAACACGGATTATTTTCATGTACGAGGAAGGTAACGAAATACAGTATATCAACGAATAAACTTGTCTTGATTTAGTAGTTGGTTTATTAACAGGCCTGTAGTTTGTTTATCCACATAACTATGGTGCGCAGTTGATTTATTTATTCTTAAAGCGATTAAGTTCCTTTTTGTGTATTGGCAAGTAGGCCAATTTGTGTATCGTTAATGTCAACAAACAGGTAGTGCTTTACGACAAAATAACCGAATTGAATGTAGTTAGAGAAATCAATTGCTTAATTTACGATGGGCCTAATATATAATAAAATACCATGTTTATAGACGTGTTGTTTTTTACGACAGTGCGCTGCTGGTTGAAAGATTTATAATTCTGTTCGTATGTTTTTCTGTTCTATTCCATCCCATTCTATCCCATTCTGTTATAGTCAATTCTATTCTATTCTGCAGTTTTTTCGCTGTAAACTGTTTGGCTGAATGACTGTCTGACTGCCCGAGTGCGCTGTCAAGGGCACACATGGCCCACCGTGTTCACGACCACCAGAGAGCATTACCTGTAGCTCAGGCCACAGTGCTGTCGCTGCCTCCCTCAAGCCAAACAAAAGTGAGTAGTTTTTTCTATTCGGACCCTTGCTGCATGTATGCCTCTTACAAACACTTTAGTAGCTCCGCATTAGTGATTTTGGAAATATCCTTCATTGGGCTTAGTGATCATCAGTGCCTCCATATTACCTTCCCTGAAGGAGGTTTGCCTGCCAAACACTTCTCATTCATACTATTTACTTCATAGGTTTCTTTTGAGTAAACATATTTTCATGTGACAAAAGTGGGTGTGTTTTAAGAAAATGTTTTAATTTAATTTAATTTTTACTCAATGGCACCAAATATCGATGTAAATAACATCACTTACAATCTTCATACTGAGATGAATTAGTCAGCAGTAGTAGTCTTGAGGCAAAAGAAGGAAGCTTGTGATCAAAATGTAGTTGGATTTTGAGGGAGGAAGTAAAAGTTAAAAACTGGAAAGTCGCACATTCCCCTATAAACACTCTGTATGTGCCCCTGAGCTAGGCATTCAACCCCTAGCTATTCCTGTGGAGACAGACAATGGTCAACAATAGAAGACTGTGATTATACTGACACAGTTCACAGTTGGGAGTGCGTTACTGTGATATATGGAAATGTATTCCTGAAAAACAGCAGGCATCTGAAGTCTAGTTACATACACATATGTAAATTATTTGATTATTTAAAAAAATAGAATATGTAAAAATATATATATGTATATGAATAAAATCCCAAACCTTTTCTCCAATCTAGGATACTCTGTTATGGAAATGAAAAGTCAGTTAATTACTTCTTCCTGTGTTTGGCAACATTACAATACTTGTGAAACTACCTGTTTGTTATGCATGCCAAACACTCCACATATCAGCAAGTGGGATGGTTTATTGGGTCGCACTAGCCTGTGTGGTTGAACTCAGTCACTCTCTCTCACACACACACACACATAGACACACTCACTAACACATACAAATATGCACTCTTAAACGACCCACATGTTAGTGTTATCTTATCTCTAAGTAGGGGTGAGCCATTGAGGCTGTAAACCACACGTTCTGATTTTGCTCTTCTAGCAGTTACTTTGTTGTGAGTACATGTGAGTGCCAGTGTTGACAACTCAAAAACATATTGGATGGATGGATTAAATGGAAGCCTTTGAACATGAAGCTTGTAGCCCAAATAGACTAGAGACCATATGACTGTTGTTGAATGGGAAGTAGGTGACTGTTTTATCTGTTGCAAGACAGGTCAGGTTACATTGGCAGCACACCAAGAAGCATGTGATACCATCAGCCTACATTCTGTATTATCCAAGTATGGCACTAATATACACACTTGTATTACTATTACAATCTGAGATAAACAACAAAACACTTTTGACTTATGATCTCTGTTATAAATGATAACGATAAGCCTGTTGTATGTATGCTTATGTAGTTTTATGTATTTTTCATAACAAAAATACATGAGCACCAAATATTTTGTTAGTGTGCTCTCACTTTGTAAAGTGCCGTTTTTGTGTTCAAGAATCGGGATAGAATTGAGAACAGGGTTGGGTTAGGCATCTAGTGGTCAGGATAGGGGAATTACACTGAACAACATTATAAACGTAGCATGTGATCATTTATACATTTTTCAAACTTATAATGGACAAGAATTTAAATCTTTCTACACAGGAAAATAAACATTTTAACAATTGAATGAAAGGAAAATTATAGCAAATAATCAATGCAATTCAAAAAGACAATGGACGGACTTGGAGCAGGGTCGAGACATGGATTTACAACTGTCAGTACCGTGTATGTCCACCATTGACATCGCGTAAAGCGACACACCTCTTTCGCATAGAGTTAATCATGAGATTGTCGAATTGTGCACATCCAGATGTCTGGCGATGGCCCTGACTGACGTGCCGGCATCCAGCATGCCAATAACACATTCTCGACTCTCTCTGCTCATCTCTGGCATCTTGTCCTTTGATTAAAAATTTCATTTCAAGGTGGCCTTTTATTATCCCCAGTCCAAGGAGTGTCCGTGTAATGGTCACACATCGTGATTATTGTCGCTTAATGCCACACCTGTCTGGTCTGGGGATTAACTCCGTTATAGGGATTTATCACTAGTTGAGCAATATATATATATTTATTTTTTTAAATCTCACATTCAGGTTGATTTAACCCTTTTTTATCATGCACAAAAGTTCAAGAAGATTAGAATAACCCTCAGAAATAGCTATATTTTATATGCTGCGTTTATAATTTTGTTCAGTATAATTCAAGTTGAGGGAATTCCAACACAAATATAGTAATACCTGTGTGTGTGTCTGTGTTTAATTTATCTGCAAACAGGACTTCAGGCAGAGATGGACTGTGCTGGATTCCCTGCTGTGTGGTGCATTTGCTGGGGCAGTGGCCAAAACTGTCATCGCTCCTTTGGATCGAACCAAGATCATTTTCCAAGGCAAGCAGGCTTTTAGCCCCATCCCCAAACCCCCTTTCTCTTAAATTGCAGTTTTTTTCCATCATTGTATGTAACCTGTCCACAGTTTCATAAGTGTAACTACATCTGCGTACTGTATATGGTACAATTGGAGTTTCCGATGGCCGTTATAACTGTTATTACTTACCGTTAAAACTAATTGCTAATCCTCTTAGTAGATGTTTCGCTTACATACATATCTTGTTTAACTCTGAGTGTCTCTTTCTTCTGTGTTCTGTCACAGTGTCCTCAAAGAGATTCTCAGCAAAGGTGAGCACAGTTCTCTCTCCTATCATTAATATACTCTAGATTGTCCAGATGTAGTGGTTGGAATAGGCTGGTAGTCAGGACATGATAGAAGGGTGTTTATGTTGATGAGATTGTATCTAGCATATCTCTGTTGTGGTATTATAGAAGATGGCAACAAATATATCACTATTTCATTACACATTTGACTACTTACTCACTCACTCACTCACATTCAAGTATTTACTCACTGACTTACTCAATCATTCACTAAGACTATGGTGGGAATCTCTCTAATATGTTGTGAATATTAGTTACTAAAAAGCTTAGCGGCCTCTACCACCGTCTCCAACCCTGCGTGTGCTGTTCCTTAGGAGGCCTTCCGGCTCATCTACTGTACGTACACGAAGTCTGGAGTCCTTAGTCTGTGGAGGGGCAACTCTGCCACCATGGTGCGGGTCATCCCCTACGCTGCAATCCAGTTTTGCTCCCATGAAGAGTACAAAAGATTACTGGGGAACTACTTTGGCTTTCAGGGAAAGTAAGTAGAGGCTGCATAGAGTAGTTTATGCAGTGACATTTACATACTACTTCTGTACAGTGTCAGTAGAAGGCAGATACCTTAAATAACTTAATTATGTAATTGGCATCCAGCTGTGCCAGTTAAGCTCTCCTGCTTGTTAGATTTAGTTTAATATTGGGAATGGTGTTTATTTATGCGCCAATTTGAAAATAGTTTTTTAAATAGTCGTGTTATTTTTTTGTTTTTTGAAATAAATGCATAGTGAACAATAACTGTTTTCAATATCAGCATGCAATCCAACGATCAATATAATAATTCACAATAAATCATTAATTTCTTTTATTGTTCTAAATACATTTCCTTTACTTTCATAAATGTATGTCAACTTTATTTCATTGACATTAGAGCATTATGCGCTGTTATGTACCACCAGTATATCATAGTATTGGGGACCCGTAGATAGATTCGATCTCATCTCTGTGCTTGTTCCAGAGCTCTGCCCCCATTACCGCGCTTCCTGGCGGGCTCGCTAGCTGGCACCACGGCTGCCATGCTCACCTACCCTCTGGACATGGTGCGAGCCAGGATGGCAGTAACCGCTAGAGAAATGTACGTCTTCACATACCGTTACAGTCACAGTACACCCACTGCACTGTGCCAAGGGATCCCACTCTCTGTATTTACCCTCATATCATTACACGCCGTTAGCTGGGTTTACTGAAAGTAATACCCGAGGCCCTTGTTCCCCACAGGTACAGCAACATCATGCACGTGTTTGTGCGAATTTCCCAGGAGGAGGGTTTGAAGACACTTTACAGAGGCTTTGCCCCCACCATCTTGGGGGTCATTCCGTACGCAGGGATCACTTTCTTCACCTACGAGACCCTCAAGAAACTACACACAGGTGATGACCGTAGCTCTTGCCATAGCTCTGCATTCAATCATTATCTGTAAAGTCACTTGGAATTTCAGGGTATTTATGTAACTGTTAAAATAATCGTCTAAATAATTTATCGTTATGGTAACTGATGCAATATTCTTTTAATTGCCACCTAGGCTAATCTGTTTATTTATCGTTATTTCCCTCCTTTTGCTGCTGCTGACCCTAACGTCCTTCTCTTCAGAAAAGACAAAGAGATCTCATCCATACCCTTACGAGCGTCTGGCCTTTGGAGCATGTGCAGGCCTGATCGGGCAGTCAGCTTCATACCCACTGGATGTGGTTCGTCGACGCATGCAGACAGCTGGAGTTACCGGCTCTTCTTACGGCACAATTCTAAGCACCATGCGCGAGATCGTAACTAAGGAGGGAGTGGTACGTGGACTGTACAAGGGCCTGAGTATGAACTGGATTAAAGGGCCCATCGCTGTAGGGGTCAGCTTCACCACATTTGACCTCACTCACAGCCTCCTGCACAAATTGCACCAGATGGGCTACTTCACCCATTGACTCAACAGGGGGCAACAGAGAGCAGCAAAGGTGCTGATGAACCTGCCATGACAGAGGGTGTCCAGCCAGTCACAGACTTTGAATGTATGGCAATAATAACTGGTCCGTCCACTCAGTCACTGCAGGGCTATTGTGCTGCACGCTAGTTCTCACTTTAAACAGGGTTTGAAAGGAGCATATATGTGGACAACAAGGTTGGAGATCTATTATGCACACACACATGCATACACACACACACACTGTTTTTAGAACTTGTGTAAACACACAGTAAGGCTTCACGTTAGTTTTGTGAAAGGAAAAACTTCAGCTTTTTAAATCTTTGTCACAATTTGTTTGAAGTCATGACGCCATTATGGTGGTTAAATCAACAGACAGTGGAAACATGTGATGCCCTTACTTTATGCTAGAGGAATGTTTAGCACTTCCTTTTGTGCTGGGATAATGAAAAATGCACGCACAATTTTATGATTCTTTCAGCTCACTACATCATTCGTGTTTTAAGGGAATTTTAAAGAAAAATTTGTCTTTGGATTTCAATGGCATTTGTATTTTTACTTAAATTATATATTGCTGCTTTCTTTCTTTTAGATTATTTCAAATAGCTTATTTCAATTGATTATTTCAATTTTGCTTTGTGTTTCAAGCTCAATTATTTAGAATGAAATTGACTTGTGCATTAACCTTTCATGAGTCACCTGATGCGCCTTGCTTTAAGAACGAGTAATCAATCACACTAGGTTGGACGAAGAGATTTTCAGAGCTTGTTGCAGGATTCTGACAGTTTTAATCGGCCATTTTATTGAGGTGCCACGGTAGAATTAATGGAAATGAGTGTTGGTCAGGGATCATGTCAGCAGGACTGCATATTTCACTGAGAAACACTGAGGTAGTGTTGTGTATTGTCTAATAAGTGGAGGCAAATCAATTACATGAGAAATAAATATTTACTGTATATATTCCAGTTATTAAGAAATGTCTCTATTCATTCAGATAAACTTTCTTTTTCTTACTGTGCTCAAATTGTTATGGAGAATCTGTTGGTGATATTCATTGTTTTTGCTTGATGTTAAGTAAATCATTGTTCAATTGAAAAATCCTGTATGCCAAAGTCCTTACATCTATGACTCAATGTATTATGTGAAATGATCAATAATCATACTTTCATTACTCAATGTTGTAATGTACTTTTTTTTTAAAGATCTATATGCTTATTGTTCTTTCAAGCAAAAATGACCGCTTGCAATAATAAAGATGTTTTATCACTACATTCAGCAGTGAATCCATTTGTCCACTTGAGGGAGCCATGTTATAAGCAATGCCAACCAGGGCATCAGAAACATTCAATACTGCTTTACTGACGTTTTTATGGCTACATTAGTTGACATATGCATTTATAAACAATTTATTAAAAGATAACCTCAACCTACAATTATACAATCACCGCCTCCCACACCTTTCCGTTTTCCCTTGATTATACATTTTGTCTCAACTGTACTTAACATTATAGAAATGTTAATTCTGTGTG
>OMKK01032428.1:0-15000 GCA_900302305.1 Polymixia japonica | reverse complement strand
AATAAAATTGTGAGAAGGAAAGAGAGACAGATCCATTTTCTTTTTTGGTATCAATCCTATTGACACTAGAATCAATCTTCAAAATGAGACGTAGTATCTGTAGTATTGATAGTTTTGATTGATCCGTCCACCCCCTAACATTGACCATACACGGTCCAGCCATGTACTAGGTTTTGACATAGTCTTGTTTTTACAAAACGCCATTAAACCTCAGCGAGAAAAACTGAGGTCTGCCAACTGCTCTGGCACCAGAAATGATCGGGGCTGTTTAATGACACCAACAATTTCCCTGAGCTCTCTGTAAATATTTCCTCCCATCCGCGTGGAGTGTGTGTGTTTCTGTATTTATGGGTTTTAATAGGAGGCGCGTGATCATCATATTGATTGGCCTGTTTGAATCCTAATGGGCACGTTAAATCTCGGGGAAACATACTGTATTCCTGCGTGAGTTACCGGCGAATTAAACACAGAGAGGGAACCCAGTGGTACTGCCCAGCCAGGAGAGAAAAAAACCATCAGTGAGTGATATTCAGGATGAGTGTGAGAGCCAAGGAACAGCATGGAGAGGAAGCAATAAACGATTTAAATCTCTGGCCGAGAGACGGAGAGAGAGAGAGAGAGAAATCCATACATCTCTTCTTCCATTATAAGAATCATAAAGGAGTCTTAATGACCAAATATTGGGATATTTGAAACAAGAAATTGGATCATATTACAAGCTGTTGTGAGAGGTAACACGTTGACTTTGTGTTTTAATGATTATGTGAGATGATAGTGATCATTCAGAGGGAGTACGTGTTGCAGCTAATACAGCAGTGACAGCAGACGGTCTTTTGGTTGAAAAGACGTGCGTTTTAGCTGGCGAGCAAGAAGCTAGAGTCCTAGTCCAGTTGTCGAAAAAAATAAAAATTTACAATCGGTCCGGTACCATCAAAAATTGGGTTCTAGCAGTAAGACTACTCATACTAGAGGTGTCAGAAGTTAGGCCAACTATTGTAAAAATGCAGGAAATAGCATGTAGTGATCTTTTTTTTTTTTTCTGGAGGACGACTATCACTATCACTTCTGAAATTGAATCTACACTTGCAAAAATTTGTAACAATTAAAATCATATTTCAACTTTTTTAAGAGCGTGCATTGACTGGTGAATTGTCAGTGAACATGACAGACTTTGCACAGACTTTGGAAACAAGAAACACTGTTCATATAATGTTACGTGAACTGAAAAAAAATTCAGAGAAATCTAAGCATACCTCCAAAAGGGTTGGCGGTCCCTAATCATTGGATCCAATTTGACAAAACAAGGATGAACACTGTGACCATAAATTCACATGAAAATAATAACCAATCTGAACACATCCCACTAGAAGTTGTAGCGTGATGACAAGCAAGTGACCTCTGATCACCGAGGGCCTTCACTCATGATTGGATAAACACCCAAGAATGCAGTTGCTAGACCTCTTGACACACGTCTATCAGTTGAGAAGATCTGGAAGCGTTTGCATCTTGATTTAGGATCTGAGAGAGAAGGTGATGAGGACTCTCCCAGGGGAACACGCTCATTCTGTGGAAACACGTTGAGGAGGGTTTGTCTCCTAAATAACCGCTTGAACTTGCTTGAATCAAATCTGAAGGGAATACACAGATGTTTTGACATAAGGAACACTTTTTTCTATAAAATACTTGAACTGAACTAATTTGGAGGAATCTAAATATATTTCGAGAAGGCATAGACGGTCCCTAATCACTGGATCTAATCTGACAGAACAAGGAGGAATACTATGAACATAAGTCACTTGGAAAATATTAACTGATCTGAAGATCTTCCAACAGAAGTGTTCAGACTTGTTTGACAGCTAAACTACTAGTCAACCCCCAAACCCCCACCTTAGCTATGAATGATCACTCACACACACACACAGATCCACGGGGGACCAAAGGACTTGTGGTATTTTGTATAAAACGGATAAATCTCTGTATAATTCTATATGTATGGACAACACATCTAAGACTATTCAGTGTACTGATTCTCTGAATGTAATCCATGTAGTAGTTAACAGGACAAACTCTGTATTAAGCTTTTTTAATCTGCTAACAAATCATAAGGTTCCAGACAGCCTTGTTTACAATCGTTGGACAGCTCACAATATTTCCTATTCAAATATGTAAAGTACAAATCTGGGTGTTGAACATAGCCAATGGTGAATAGATACAATGGGTAATGAAGAGAAAATGAATATGACTGATATAAGTTTACTGAACCCACAGAGCAGTAACCCAGTAACCCACTATTAACATAAATTACCAGTTGCTGAGGAGACAGAGGAATGTCGCCTGTGTGTATCTTAATGGAGGAGAAACGTTTGTTAACATGTTGTAAGAACAGTTGCTTTTGTTTTAACCAGGTTATTTTGCCTTTAAGATACTTTGTTTAATCATGTTATATTGTTTAAGATATTTTGTTAAGATACTGTGGTGACCCAGTGAATTATTGGATAACATTGAAGAATGTATTTGGAAATGTGGAAAGCCTACCTAGGCTTGCTTAGAATCATCAGATAAAATCATCAACTGATTATTGTATTTACAAATATGTGGCTTGAAACAGAGTTAACGCAAAGGACATAATTTGTAAGTAAGAAAGGAATAGACATCTGGTTATAAAATCAGAGGCGGGATGCGAAAATGCCCCTTTCTGGCCCAAAACACAAAAAAGAACTATGAAAACAGTAAATATACTGAAAGTATTGGATAGCCTAAATTAAGAGTTTAGTAGAGTTTTTATCAACTCTATTGACCTTTCGTTATACAAAATTGTCATCACTTCATATTACTACAATAACTAATCTGTTGCAAAAAGCAGACTTGATGAATAAAGTAACATATAACGACATTACTGTAGGGGAAAATGGGGTAAACACGAATAGATGCACAAGCAAATAAGGACCAAAAAATGTAAATGGCAAAGCAAGACTATGTCCATTATCTGATTCTAGGCAATTGGATCTACTTGTGAGTTACAAGTCTTCTCTGTGTTCGGTAAAACCACTGCCACCATCAACTGACAGTGAATGTCATTGCTAGTGAACAGAGGAAATTGCACCTTGAAGTTTTGAGTAATTGAATTTGTAAAAGTCATCATATTACCCTTTAATGTGATATGCAGATTCCGCGGCGGTGGCAATTTACAAAAGGGTCGAACGGCTATGAAATTAGTTCTCCCCCAGCCCCCGCAACCCAGTTTCCTATTTCGGATTGCTTCTGGCTTTGTAGTGCAAGGCTCAGAACGAGCTGAGACGTGACTGCAAACCTCCGATGGCATTCTGTAATGAAGGAAGCAGACACTATGGGAAAACACAAAGACTCCTCGTGCTTCCGTTGATTAGAGCGACAACTCCACTATGTGACCCTGTCTGGATTCGAATAACCTCCACATACATTCTCCCAGGGAAGGGTAATATCTGGCTGAGCATGTCTCAGAACCGTGGATAAGGTGAGAGTTATACAAAACAATACGACTGCAAAGGAGTGTAATTCTCTTGAGTATCAGTGGCCTGCTTGACTATTTGCAGAGGGTAAAAGTTTGACCTGTAACATTAACATAGCAAGGTGGGCAGACAGAAATAACAATAGCAGAAGAAAAACAGAGGGGAAAAAAAAACAGCGTTTCCACTGTTTTTGTATCAGGGTTCGGGGGGTTGTGCATTAAGGGTTTGGTTTTTGACTAATTGATACAAATTGTTACTAGCTGGTTATATAAGTTTTCCGTTGACAAAATGACAACACATTAGATCCTATATTCTTAAAATATACATTTTGAAAAAAAACCTCTTCAAATCGTGCTTATCCTTTCATTTTTCTATTCATTGTGACAATTTCCATTGAAGTGGAAACAGCGGGGATATAAGAAGAAAGATGAAAGAGGAAAGAAAACCTAAGCAGTTAATTAAATAAGGACAGCAGATAACAAAGGAAGGGCGAGGTGAAAACAACTAATATGTCAAAGAGGTAAACATCCTATATGCCTTACCTTTCTGGCTGTCAATGACAAAATTTCCCTCCTCGTTGCCCATGGTGATTTTATACGTGATCCCATCGCCGTCGGGGTCTTTGGCCAGCACCGTGGCAACAAGTGTGTTGGGGCCTGCGTCCTCTGACACAAATGTCCGGTATCTGTCAAAACACACACACACACACACAAAATGAACACCTGCTCTGCCCTGCAGAAAGGCATGACCTGAGTGCAAAGGCATTGTGTGAGAAACATTAAAGATCCATTAAAGATTAATCATTATTTCAATCCAACTGGACTCAAATCAAAACTCTAAGTGTAATGATAGGTTACCCATTTAGGCTACAGTACATCTAACCTTTAGTTGCAAATCATTTAATCTATGTGGATGGAAATGTGGAGCTGGAAGTAGCATTACATGAATCACATTGCACAGCAAATGGGCAACCCGCCTGCAGTTAGATGACATCTTAATGAAAACATATGTTACATATAATACTTTTACTACTTTTTTCGGATGATTCATACCATTTTGCTGAACTTTTTAAAGCAAAAAGTATGTGATGGACTCATTCCATGTTCAATAGTTCATGAAAGCCAAGTCTTTCATTCATAGATACACTGTTGATGTATGACAATTGACAAAAGTGACAATTTTACATTTAATCACTTTCCAGCTTAGAGCTTCATTAAGCAGCTAGCTAACAAGCCAACGGGCTAAATATTTTTCCAATTATCTTATGTTTAGCTTACGCCAATCTCAGCCTTCTCTCTTGTTATCTAGTGTAAAGTGTGCAGCCAGGAACACACAAAGGAACACAGCCCACAGATAACATCACTGGAGCGTTCTGACTTGTCACAACAGCCTCGTGGAAGTAATGTACACAGCCCATTGTAGTTATCTCACGGCATAGCAGCCAATAAAGCCAGCCTTGTTTGCGGTGTTTTGTTGGAATTTACTTCAGTAATGGGTAAGTGAACCATGCTTCACTGACACGTGGGTCCGGGAAAAAAATAAGGCTAGAAGCGGGACAAGAACGTTGACGTATAAAACATGCCCGTAACCTGGGCATACAAAGAACCGCTAAGTAAATCTATTGGCTGTGCTCACTGCATGCTAATTGGCCGAGCTCAGGGACTGTTTCATGCCTCAAAGTTCCAGCGAAGAATGCTGCACACCTCATGTCTGGCTCACATCGCGGTCCGTACATGGTGGACAGAGTACCATTGAGTAAACCGGCTCTGTGTCTGCTCTGACACAAGCACACTTGAAAACCATATCAAAAGCATTCCTGGTGTGCACAGACCATAACAACGTGTGACTCACTTGCGTGAGTGGTCTTGACAGATGCAATGAACACAAGGCTGATTGCGACACTTGAGCTTGAGCTAAAATAGCATAGAATACTATAGATATAAACACTATAGATTCTAAAATTCTTCAGTGGAAAATGTGCCATTTTAAACTGCAAATAATCCTGAAAATGCTGCATCCCTACAAGTGAATGTTGAATTGTACAATAATACACCATTACCTATGGAAGCTGAGAACATCAGTGCTTGCAATTAATTTTTTAATGTCATTATCTCGTGTTGTTTCATATCTCATAGGAATTTGTCTTATTTTTTGTGTTAGACAATGTTCATAGGCAATATTGAATACATCCGAATACATGACGTGTTTCCTGATGGTCTAGACTCTCCCCATCCATTAGGATGGCGCACAGTGCTCTGCTTGGGTTGCTTTGATTGGCTATAATTGAAGACAGCCCCACCACACCACCTTATAATGTATTCATCCTAACCCAAACAATTTTACAACTGCGCCTCGGCTGAAGTCCATCACAGTTAGTTAGTAAAGATGGACCTGGCCATAGCAGTTCAGGTTACTGGAGACATGGAACCCACCACTTAGTCCAAACAAAAACTCAATTAAAGACATCATACATGTTACTGCTATTCAACGACTCTAACCCATATAGCAGATACCTAAAACTAAGGATCAAACGTGTTGTCAGGTAAAACAATGGGATCTTAAATTATTATTTTAAAGGAGCTATATACGACTGTTACGGGGTAGCCCGTGCCCTGCAAAGTAAGATGCACACTCACGCGCGCGCACACGCACGCACGCAAACGCACACACACACACGCACGCACGCACGCACGCTGCATTAATAATGAAAACAAGCCGGTTTGGAGGCGTCTTCTGTGATGTAGGGTTAGCATAGCAGGATTTCCCATCGTCATCTTTACTGCTATTTGTTAATGGGTCCGCTGACAACTCGTTAACGTTTGCATCAGGGAGTAATAATGTAACCAAAGCACACAGAAGGCAACTTGAATAAGACACAGGGACTAGTATGTGTACTAAACATTTATATTTATTGTTAAAAGTGTTTAGCAAGGACAACCAATTGTTCGTCACCTGTTTCTCCCCTGCCGTACTTGCGTTCCTCTGTTTAGACGCGGAACTGTCAAACCTGCGCAGGAGCGTACCATTGGCTTAAGAAAAGGGGTTCCCGGGGGAAGGCACCAAGTGGAGTAGAGTTGGGGGGGGTGTGGATGGTTTTGTGAAGGAGCAATGCTATTTTAAGGGCTTTTGGAATAAGTATTTGCCTAAAAAGGTGTTGTAATATGTTTGGAATTCAATTGTGAATGGTGGGATACTTTGGGGGACCGGGTGTTGATCTCCTGTGAGATAATTGATTTCCAAACCCTGATCAATGTCTTTTGGTAGGACCCAGCTGATATAAAGGAGGAGGCTGGTGTTCCTGAGAGTAGGGGTGGGCGATACTGGGAATTTTGGTATCGATCCGATACCAAGTAGTATCACCGATACCGATACTTTTTACTTGAAAGATTTGAGTTGAAAAGAGGACACATCAGCGGAGAGGGGGGGGTGCGATTGGTTGAACAGATGCCTGATAGACATGTGCTTTGCTGTGGTAAACAAGGAAGTCCACTCAATGCAAAGCGAACTGTAGGGGGGCGCGACTAGTCTGTGAACGACAGAGAGGGAGGGGGAGGGGCAACGTGCGCCTGTGAGCAGCAGCAGCAGAGAGAGAGAGGTGCGCTGTTTGTTTGTTTTGCAGACATAGACTTGGAGAGAAGCTGCGCAGCTCGCAAAAAGTATCGATCTCATCACGCTAGTATCGATCCGATACCGATACTCACCTTGGTATCGATACTATCGATATTTAGATCGATAAGCCCACCCCTACCTGAGAGGAGTGGTGGTCATACCTTGAACCAGATAAGCTGGAGGGAATAGCAGCAGGGGCCCAAGAAGGGGCATTGCCTAGTGCTGAGCTAATAGTTCTGTGGGGTTTTTCCCCAGTTTTGCCTTTAGTTATTTCTTCCAATTTTTTATTACAAGTATTGTTTTTCCTCTGTTAGTTATTTTTATTTGTATTTTTGCCAAGCCTGCACTGTACATATGGTTGCCCGGAATTGCCGGTTTCCACTAATAAATAAATACACCTGGACTGCATAACAGGTCTTGACTCAGTTCTTGGCACCTTAGCCACCTGGTCAACCTTACAATGGCTATATATTCAACCACTAGATGTCACACTAGAGCACCAGCATCTCAGACCAAAACAAATGACCGTGTCAGCCACATTGACACACACAAATTAACATGCACTCGTGGCTGGACCGGCTACCAAAACAGAGAACAGAGAAGCTCCTTCTCTGCTCAGGACGCCATTACTCCACTATATCTTTACATAACAAATAGTTGTTTGCTGCTATGTAGTACCTTTACATGTGATTGGTTAATGTTGGCTCACCACAACAAGACTAGACTAATGTAATGTTCAAGATGCAAGCTGTTTGTATGACAACCCCTGCGAAAACCTGCTCTGGATTGAAATGTATGTGATTCAAAAGTACATTTTATGGATCCACAATACAAAACCAGAAACTTATTTTTTCTGTATCGGGCAGGTAACGTATTGATATAATCTGTGTTGTGATGTGAAAATAAATCTCCCAGACTAAAATGAAAGGGGCATCAGAGAAAAATAAGTGCAGACTGTGTCACATCAATAACATTCTCAGCAGCTTTATTTGAATTGGTTTTGGGATTAATATATGCAAATATGACCTCATCTCTTTTAATTGGAGCACGCAGCCATGAGAAAAATATATTACAACTGTGCTTAGAGAATGCTTGCAACAATGAATGCATTTGAATAAATTATTTTACCAAATATTGACAAAACAATGCACATGCATGTCTGTACAAGCAGCTGCCAATATTAATAACTCTCACATAAGTCAACTTGTTTTTATTCAATTTTAAAAAATAAGTTTAGTCAAGAACAACATTTGTAGTTAATGTTAAGATGAGGGTTGTGGAAATGCTTACTTTGGTTAGGCTCAGACAACAATCACTGGGAAAGGCTTAGGCACAAAAAGCAATAATAGATAAGGTTAGGGAAAAGATTTAACTTTGGTTGAAAGAAGAAACTTTGTCTATGGTTAAAATTGTTGTTTCAATGTGACTTATATCATCTCAGTTGTCACTTATAAATTACAGGTTTTTGTAATTTGACAATTTAATTTGACAACTGAGTGATGAAACTGCAAAAATTGCAATGGGATCTTTTTAAAACATGTTGAAACAACAAATATTGCCTTTGCTCTAGATGTGCTCTTGCCATAAAGCGATATTCCTACTAGCCTCTCAGGTGTTTATGTACTATCCAATTCCGTGACATATTTTTGTCTTTTAAAGAGGGTTTATACAATCAGGGTGTAGTGTTTTTCACTGGATTTTTCATGAATTTTCATGAGCTCAGACCGTATCAATTGTAACTCCACACCTCAATTTGCTGATGTCATGTGCATTTGGGAGACTATCAACTGCAAATTCGGCAGAACGGGGGATATTTCCTAATATAAATTTGTGTTTGTTTGTCACAGGATCTTTGTCATATTGAATTGAAGTCATCAGAATTTTTTTTTTATTCAGAATGCCTTGATTGCTGAACAAACTTCTACACAACATTGTGACATAGGAGTGTGTGTTTGTGTGTGTGCGTGCGCATGTGTGTACCACATAATGTGGTACACAACAGCTATGATGCCTACACAATATGAATAAATGACAAGCATGACAGATTACTGACAGACACACAAACACACTACACTCTGTCTTTCCGTTTCTCTCCATATACTGATGAACTAATACAAAGAGATCTGCTCATTCTGCTGTCACCAATTCACCAATTACCAAATGCCAGCCCACCAACGCACAAACCCACACACACAAGATACAGATACAGAGACGCACACACACACACGCACACACACACACACACACACACACACACACACACGTGAAGAAACTCTGACAGCCTGGCATTCACGTCTGCATCCGTCTTTCTCTCTGGAAGCCAAGTCTGTTCATTTTTCCTCGCACAGAAGAGAAAGCATTCTCATTGGGTGCCCAAACACTGCGATCCGTCTTCCTGCTGGAGCACCTGACGGCCATAACGGGCCATTCCTGCCTGGCGGGGGACCAGTCACGCGCCCACTCATATGCGTTGCTTGTGTGAATGTGAGTGGAATATTTGGGTAATTTTCAACTTGCACTTTGTAAGCCCTGCTCTGCCGTCCAGATCAATATGCAAGTCAGCTGAAGGGAGAGTTATGCTAAGCTCTATGTCTTGATAATTTACTCTCTCTAAAGGTACCTAGGGCACATTGATCAGTCAGCATCCACTTGGGGTTTAAGGAAGCTATCCGAGAGATCATTAGATAATTGCTTGTATTTATCTCACCTGAAACCACCTTACCCATTTCTGCTTTTTTTTTTTTTTTTGCAAATTGACCGCCAGACTACAGAACCATGCAGCAGGATTCATACACGACTCTTGCACGCTGGCTAACGGGCCCCTTTTGTTGTGCTTCCCCAAATTAACTGCAGTTATACATTGTATATTCAGATAGAGTAGGCTACAACCTGAATGATTACAAGCAGTCTGCATCTGCACCAATCAATGTTTTAAAAAGTAATGCCCTGTGCAGTACATCAATTTCCTGTTGTGCTCTGAGAGATTTCCAGTGTCTCCGGTAATTCATCCATCTTGCTTGCGCATCTCCACCTGAGGGCTTCTAGAGAAAGCCGGTGTCGGAAAGTGTTGCCTCACAAAACTAAGAAAAGGAAGTAAGTTAAAATAGCATGCTTTATTTACCTATACTGGCAATCTGGACTCACTGGGCAGATAAAATCACGTTGATGTCGACAGTGAAAAATGAGGTGAGGAGAGGGAGACAATAATGTGATGAATGCACAACTCCTGCACGATATAAGAGCAGGCTTGTACTGCAATGCTGGCCAGTAAATATGAAATGTTGATACAACGTTAATATGAACATGACACGTTCTTAAGCACGAGAACACCATGGTCCATTAAGTATGAACATGACAAATTCCAGAGTAGGATCTCAGGGGTGTGAGCATCGAAATTCTGTTCTAGCCAAACATTAAAATAGTCTGTCTGTCTGTCTGTCTGTGTGTGTGTGTGTGTCTCTCTCTCTCTCTCTCTCTCTCGGATGGATGGTATAGGGGATGCAAATAGCCCAGCAGTCAAGTAACGGCAAGTTGCCTACTATAATCACTTTTGGGCTCCATTAAAAATTCTAACTTAACCAGATCAATCCACCTATTGATTGAAAAAATCCTTAGATATATACCATCACACAGTAATTACTTTCATGCTCTTTGTTTTCCTTTTTTTTTTACTTTTTGTTTGTTTTCATTCAGTTGACACTGAGGAAAAATAGATACAGCCCTTAGGCCGGTGCCAGATGTTAGGTGTGCAAATTAATTACTGGGCACACACTTTGTTTATACAGATAAAGAGATGGATGAGGGAGAGAAGGTTGGTGGGCAGGAAAAAAAGTCTGTATAAAGGAGATTCAAAGATTTGTTTCTAAACACATTATACATGTTAGAAAATAATTGCTTAAAAAGTGAAGAGACTGTCAACTGTTTTGTTTTTTGTGTTCAGGATTTCTTGGATTTCTTTCTTGAAATCATGGCTCGATGACCCCTCCCCTAACACTATATAACAACTAGAGTGCATTAGCATCAGTGGTTCTCCCGCTCTATCACCAGTTACTACACTTCCTACTTCCTCCTTCAGTGGACACGCCCCCAGCATTTCAGAGCAGAGAATACTGCTTATTTTTTCACAATTTTGAAACCTAATTTGATATAGTTGCTGATTTTTTTAATCATTCAAATTTGGCTGGGTGGTTAATAACACATTTTTCTGTCGTGTGACAAACTCAGAAGACATATTTATTATTGCTTTACACAGACTTTAAAGTGGCTCCACAGAATATTTTGTAGTTTCAGCCTGTAGTAGTTAACATGGTGCTGTGGAGCAGTGGTGGGTCCCCGCCTCGTGCCCGTTGCAGTCAGTGCGTGTCAGTGCATGTGGAGAACTGACCTGGGCCCTTTTTGAGTTTTTTACAATCGCTAACATCCTTTTGTCCAATCTGTAGTCACATTTTCAAAACTCTAAACACAGTTAGCACAATATACGTCTGTTGTGGCCCATACCATTAACACAATTCATGTTGTTTTCACAAAATATGCAGTCAATTAACACATTTCTAAAATGCTTACATTTTCTTGATTATTTGTTGATCACTGGCAGCAATTTCATTTTGCTAATACTGTAAAGCTTTCACTGCAGCAATTTTTTTCTACTGTACATTCTATAAAGTAAAGATAGTATGTTGCCAACATTCCAACAACCAGAGTGGTTTACAGAAGAAGGAAACTGGATTATAAAAAACAATGGATTCCATATTGTCTGTTGTATGCAGGTAGAACTGAAACATAAAAAGTAATACAGTTTTTGTAATGTCATCAACTGTTTTTTGAAAGTTTTTGAAAGTTGTGCTCTGATTGACTATATGTTCATCTTGAATAGAAAACGTGCTAGTGTTTTGAAAGAATGATTTGATATTGAGTCAGGTTAGCTGTGTTTTGATAGTTAGTGTATGTAGAGAATGTTTTTGTTTTGCATTTTGAAATGTAGAGTTGGTATTTAATGAACAAAAATGTGATTTTGAACAGAAAATTAACTATTTGACTAATTGTGTGATGTAGGTGTGTTGCTGTGTTAAGAGTTTAGAAAAAGTATCTTAAATATAGGTAAACTATATTTAAAAGCTAAAAGCTAAGAGGTAAAAAGGCTAAAAGGTAAAAGCTGTAAAAGAAAAAGGAGTCTGAAAATAGATTTGGCGTGGCAAAGAAATATCACTCTGGGTAATGGTGGAAAATAGTCTCTTCAGTCCCCAAAGGTAGTTGAGCCACATGTATAACTTGCTAGCCTAGAATCAAGTCCCGTCTGAGCTGTCTCTCCTGTGTGAGGGGAAGATTGACAGTGAAAAGAAAGAGACACTCAGCGAGAGTGCGAGAGACAAAGAGAGAGAGATGCATCAATTCTCGTAACTGTGCCTTGATTGATTACAGAGAAAGCTTTGACAGTCATTGAACTTCCAGAAACGATCAGGCTCTCTCCCCTCACCTCTGTCACCCACTGTCAAACCGTCGTTGTGTCACACACTATAATTTACCATAAGCCATGAGCCTGTGTGATGCAAAAACACACATACGTGCGTGCACACACCCACACACAAAAACAGTATGTGTGGAAACTCTCTTTCTCACACACAGATAAGACACACTCAAACAAAGGCAGACCGCTTGCATGTGCCCTCAGATTATCTCTCTCTCTCTCTCTCTCCCTTCCGCACAGACAGACACATAAATATAGGCGAGCCTGTGGGTTTATCATCTCTGTTGTCATGTCCCATGAGACGGAAAACTTGCAGTGCATTCAAACAAACTACATTCAAACAAACACATAACCACCTGCACACCCACCCAGACACACACGCACACACACACACACAGACAGACACACACACGCACAGACGAGCAAAATGGTGCCACACTCCTCTCCACTGTCAAAGCCTGCAAATCAGTGAGTCTCCAGGGTTGGTTTCCCTGGCAACAGGCAGGTGAAGGCAGGTGAGAGGGTCCTGATGGGAGAGTGACAGCTCTCAGATGGAGGGCAGCCATTTTGTCACTCACCGAGAAGTGACGACATGCTGCGAAGAGGCAGATCTGAGAGTGTCGGGGCCCTGGTAGAGTTTCCCTATCATGGATATGAAATTACACTCAACATTGTGAAAGGAGAGTTCTTTGTGAGGAATGCATAAAGGAACCCTTGCTCTTTGCCCATATTTATTTTCAGTTCTTCAGTTTTCTCTTTCTTTCTTTCTTTCTTTCTTTCTTTGATTACATTTTTACCCACACATCAATAATGTACCTCATAATCAAAGTTTTCAGAAGAAAGTAGAGGGAGACTGGCTTCTTGTTTAGTATCATTTTTGACTAGCTCCTACAATCACCCTGCACCCTGCACCCTGCACAAAACACACACACACACACACACACACACATTATCACATTCTTCCATTTCCAAGAATCAATACAAATAGGCCAGATTTTCTGCCTGAGTAACAATACATTTAATGATCTTTCGCTGTCTCTCTGTCCATCGAACTTTCTCTGCTCACAGGCATTGACTTAACAGACAGACATATACACATTCACACAGACATACATACACCAACACGCACATACACATAGACACAGACACGCTTGCGCACACACACACACACACACACACACACACACACAGATATACAGTATATCAACAGGGAAATGGATAAGCTTTATCTTCATAAATTGTATGTTTTTCCAAAGGCTCCTCCAAGACATGACAGAAAGATTAGCTCATTCCAGCCTAAGTATATTAGTATGTGTATGTGCATATAAATACACGAGTGCATGTGTTCACATATATTTGTACATAGTTTACAGGCGTGTAACGATCAACTAATTCAGATCGATTTAAAAGGCTACGACTCAATTCAATCAATGCAAAGTTCATAAATCAATGAAATATTCATTTCACATTGTGAATAATTGAACAAAAAGCTTCATTGGTTACATTTTGATCTACTCTAACGTGACGTGAATGCAGATCGACGTGCCAGTTAGCCATTAACACGCAGTCGGTAGCAAAGTCCTTCCAGTGATCACAGTCAGAGACAGAACTATTCCCAAACATGGTGGACTACGGTCTACAGTTTTACAATGCTTTCACAGCGCTTTTAGTTTTACAGGCTTAGCTCCCAGCAATCTGCTCTGCACTCACATGTGTACTGTTTGAAGTACTCAGTGGTACTGAGTTATAACAACAACAATGGCCGCCCGGTGTCCTACAATGCACTCCTTCTTTCTTAAAGCAAAAGCACAGCACTTTCTTCGGCCAAATAAATAATGTGCTGTAAGTATAAAGCCTGGGTAAAAAAATGTATCGGTGATCAGATCATTGTTACAAAATCAGAAATCAAAAACCTGATCGGTGCATGCCTAACCAACATTTTTTGAGGCCAGTTGCAGTACATGGTTGTTAATTCGACTTATTAGGTATCAAAAAAGGTGCCGTTTTGGTGCCAACATCGTACAAATATTCAAATCAAATATCAAATAGTTGCAGTAAGAATACAAAGCATATCGTATCGCAGTGTAGCTTAACGTTTACACCCCTAGTAGTTTAATGTCTGTGTGTGACTGCATAATATGTGTGTGTGTGTGTGTGTGTGTGTGTGTTTGTGGCTTTATGTATGTGTATATTCCTGTGTACACGTGTATATTCCTGTGTACGTGTGTATGCATCATTGTGTTTGTGGAATCCATTGTAGTCAGTATAGTACTGTGTTGTGTGGGAGCAGTATTAAAGCTCTATTGGGCTGAAGGATGCAGGAGAAAAACTGACTCATTATTCTACTGTCACTGACAGTAAATCAATACAGCTCAACACACACACACACACACACACACACACACACACACACACACACACACACACACACACACACAC
>OMKK01032427.1:0-49333 GCA_900302305.1 Polymixia japonica | reverse complement strand
CATTACCGGTGGCAAGTGCAGCGGTCCGCTCTCCAGCATGTAATTCCAATCTGTCCCTCAGGCCCGTTTACAACCGAGATTTGTTTATACTTCCTCTCATGTCGTCGATATCCCGGCGAAGGTACATAAAAACGTCTTCAGGCTAAAAAATCCGTGCGTAGCGACTCTGTAGTTTGGATTTAGGAGATAGCTGTACCCCTCTCTGTTTGTCATCGAAGAGTTAAAATACCTACATCAGACAATCAACAGTGGCATGTGAAGTCTCGTGTCTTTTACAAGCTCATAAAAAGAATGCTATCTCGTCCACCGGGGAACTGAATGTCAGCTGAATGACAGCTCAGGTTGAAGAATTCCTGCGCTGACGGACACTATGTTCTGCATTTGCATGTTTGAGTTACTTAATGTAATCAACAATCCATGCTGAAATGTTGACACCCCTCTCTGTGGAATGGACTGTTGACAGCTAAAGCCCTGTGAGAAAACAGCATCATTGGGCTGATCCATGCTACTTATCATGGCTGTCACATCTTCATCTCTCAACAAGTTCCAACAGTGAATAATGTTAAGAATATTGATGATTCATGTCTGTGTGTAATTGTCATAATGGGTAGCAGCACATTTGAGTTTCACGGTTATCTCTGCTGAGCTGGAATCCCATGCAAGGTTGTCAGCGTCACTTGCAGCCGAGCTGTGCAACTGTTGAATTTTGTATAACAAAGATAACCCCAACCTCTCGACTAATCAGATCAGCACCCTAGTCGTCTACACGGTATCTAGCGCCAGATCTCTCTCTGATTAGAGGGACAGCAATTCTGTCTGTGGGAGCTGTACTTTACTTTCTAAATTGCCAGAGATATTAAATTGGAAACTAAGAACAGGTCTAAAACTCCCTAATGAGCTCTAACGTACATACAAAATCACATGTTACCTCCTGTGTGCACGTTTTACTGGGATAAAAAGGGAGAGCAGAGTTTCCACAGTGCATGGAGTTTAATGATACAGACCTACAGGGTTTGTATAATCTTACACGACTAATCAATAATACCAAGATATCGGAGTATAACGTCATAACACCAAAATGACAACATGACAGGGATCCAAAAATCAAACTTTACACTAGTGGCCTATTACTCATGCAAGTCAACAGAAGCTGCAGACTTTGGTGCAAGCTGTCATCCTGCGAGTTGTCCTCATGGTGAAATGAACTTATCCAATTACTCTTTGCCTAATCAGGCTGTTTTGGTTCCTCTCCTCTTCCAGAGGTACTCCACAGTATAAACAGTTCACTTACACCACACAGAAAGGGGCTAATCAGTGGAATTATTGTTTTGCTGCTCTAATTTACCAGCTCCCTGTTCAACACTGATTGGAATGAAAATTTGCTATTGTGTCTGCATGAACTCGGAGAATATAATGCAATGTAAATCATTTTGGGAGCTGCAAGAATATACATATATTATACATTTATACGTGGGTATGATGTACAGTTTTGTTGTAGTCAGCATCAAATGGAAACTATGTGTTGGTTCTTCAGTACAAATGAGTACATATTAATTAGTACTGAAGATGTTTTAACCAGATTTATATTGTTAATAATCACTGCTAATTAGCACAAAATATAATCTGTGACAGTATTAGTTAGTAGAAGTCCCCTTTTTAAAATTTAAGATAACTAAAGATATACAGATATAGATTTTTAAGGCACAAAGGAAGTAAATCACTTTGTAACACATTACTCCCCACAAGTAAGACTCACTATCTCTGTTTTAAGTCCTCAATAAACACCCGATCAACCAACAAATCGAAGGATCTTTTAAGAACCGGAGCAGCTGATCACTACCCATTTAGTCATCTACTGACACTCTCCTCTGACTACTATATATTCCAAAGTAATTTGCTTTAATTAATTTCGCCTAATTTAACATTCACATCTACTTCACCACAGTCCCATTCAGGCTTCAGAGCCGGGGTACAGATGCATGAGGGGAAGAAAGAGAAAAAAAATCTGAGGGGGGAAATCTCCACAATTAGTCCTTTTAACGACTGGTTCTGGGCTGGCCTCTGTGAAGACAGCTCTTATGAGGCTGCGGCGCCATACAAAGCCACAAGCAAGACTGTTAAAAAAAAAGAGGAAAGATGGGGTGTGTGTGTGTGTGTGTGTGTGTGTGTTGGGGGGGGAGGGGCTGGTCTCAGGAGTCAAGCCTATTTCACAATTAAAATTTTACTACTTCATTTCAAATACAGTATGTTTTGAAGAGACCATTAACAGGTGTGCCTTTACTGACAGAACAAAAGGCTTTATCTTCATCCGAGTGGCTTTCAATGGCTTTAGCAGAGGTCGGCCCCAGGCTCCATATCAACAGTCTGCATAATGCACAGTCACAAGGACTCTTGCGAGAGGGAACACCAGGTCAGCGGGTTTTCAGTTTCACCTTTTCCTCTGAAAACATAACTTTCGGACTTGGGCACGTGTGTTATGAAAATATTATGACTGAAATCATATTATATAAATATAGATATATTTATGTTAAGCCTTGCTAATGCTTTAAATGTTAAGAAAATGTTCTTCATTATACCACATTTGTATCCGACTAGATACATCAGCTGACTTGATACATGACAGATAAGCGCATAAACCTTTTTTTTTATTTTTTTATGTTGATATATTCCGTTTGTAGGGGTTTAACACTTGAAAAGTCTGGGTTAGCTTTTACTGTCAGTTACAAAGACAAGAGAGTCATCTCAGCCAACTCAAAAATCAATAGTGATCAAGCTTCCTCCTCTGATGTTGCTACCTGGGAGGATATGTGGTCAACATAATTCAGTCAAATTACAGTATTCATTGGCGTCTAACTTCCTGCGCATGTTTTCACATGCAAGAAGGGTAAGAGCACATCTAAAGCCCTTGCATTCCTTGCGCTGCTTTTAAAAATGTTCATGCAAACTTGGTACCGCAATTCTCCTGGTATTCAGAGCAGTAAAAGCTATTTTATGAGTCTGTCAGGAAAAACACATTATGGACGTCTTCCTAGCATAAAAAAACACTGGCAATGCAGACATGAGTATTTAAGTTTCTTCAGGAAATATATTTTTCTTACATTCCTTTTAAGACACAGCCTTGTTTCTGCGCATAGGTCCTTCATGGCAAACACACTGGCTGCTAAAAAGCAGTTTGACACCAGGAAATGATGGGCTTGTGTCCTTTAGAGATACGCACATGTTTTATACATGATCCCATCTTTCAAAATGAATTATAGCGAAATGACAGCGCTCGATGTTATGAATATCAGTACCTCACAAGGTGTCTCCAATACCTGTGTAATCTACTGTCAACCGCAATGTCTCTGACCAAGCTCTGTATTAAACGTGTATCTTTCAGCTATATTTTGAAATCATTGACTGAAAAACATGCAGTCGACATCAAGCAGAGGACAGTCACTCAGACCGGTCTCATCTATATGTAGTTGAAAAGGGAATGCACTGGGGAGGCTCCCGTTTTCATTAACCCCGATAGACAATAATGGTGTTCATTCCTTTATCATTAACTGACACTCTGTCATTTCATCATTTCATTTATTTTGTCAAACCAGTGAGTATGAGAGTGCCTTGATTGAAAGGAACCACCATATGCACACCACTGTTGTCCCACATCATTCAGAGAACAAACCGTTTTAGATCCTTAACTACCATAGTGCTGCTGATTGCGCAGGCACCAGCAATTTCCTAACCAACCGCCACCTGAACAATGATGTGTTCAGCTTTCAGGCCCTCCAGCCTTTCAAAGGTGAATCATTTCACAGTTTGGAACGAGATCTCCATAGCAACTCCTCTTTGAGGGGTTTAGAATCACCATCCAATAATTCTATGATCATCGGGCCTTGCCATTCCCAATGGTTCTTTTCACAGCGGACAGGGAAGGAGGGGGCATGAGGAGGAAGCCAAAAGATTCTACAGTCTATTTCAAGCAATCCATCTTGCAGCCCCATTAGAATTCAAAATATTTCGACCTTCAATCACCGAGCATGTTATCTGGAGCTGTGGTGATCTCCAGTCAAGATGGGTAGACATTTTACTCTAATCACCCACGATGAGTGGAGGCTGACAAAAACTCTTCATTCTTGCTGAATCAAAATGCTCATTTAAGCACTATGACAGCACCTCAACACAGCCCACAAACATACAAGAGGAAAATGTAAGCCTCCCACCAGCAAAACTAAATGATTTGGATTCATGCTGTATGTCAAAATTGCATTACTGTTTAGAACTAGCTATATAAACAAAGAAACATAAAATATATTGGCTGCATGTCTAATGTAATGATTGCATCCCATGATAGGTTTCTGACCAAATACTGTGTCTATGGATGTTTAAAGACAAGGTTGGGTGAGTTAGGTTGAGCATAAATCATTTTCACGTATAAGTTCTCAATTAAGTTAAAAAGATAAAACAGCATCAACAGTCACAAATTTTAATCTAATGAAATACCAAGTGACAATTATTCCACATCTCATAAATGCAACCGCCATGTTACATTTAACAGTAAGTTAACATACTGTAGCAACCAACAGTAAAATACTGTAACTGTGTCAATGAGGTCATGTCAAGTAAAAAAATGGAAAATGTTACAATTGTGACAATATGGTGTCGTGTTTATTAGCAATTTAGACAATGCTTATTTCATATTCACATTAGCTTTGTTTTGTGAAGTCTACAAAAACTGATAAGTGAGTGATGAATGTGTCAATGGAGACATTAGAGTGAGAACCATATTAATAACAAATAGTTTTAGCCAATATACTTTAGGAGTTAATTATTATTATTGAGCTATTTGGTGTGATGTGCCCCAGTCTAACTAGCTATATTTCCTGATATTTTTTGTTTTTCAGTTGGCACACCAATCTATTTGCTTCTCAAATTATGTAGTTAAGACTTGTTTCTCTCACTTTGGAAGAAGGAACATCTTAAAATTGATCTCTTTCTAAAGTAATTTCTCTCTCTGTCTTTAAGGGTGTAAAGGATGTTCAGTGAAATAAAAATTCTGTCTTAAGTATGTAGTATTGGTTGATGAAATGATTACAAAAACAGGGCGATCGATTTAGCAATTAACTAGGCTAACTTATTCACTCACCAGTTTTTAAGACACTCTGTTTAGAAGTTTCATGTGGAAGTCAGGGTGTGTTTAAGTACTTTGAATGTTCGACAATCAACAAGTTGGAGAATTTTTGAGTAAGTTGTAAGGACTAGTTCCTGGAGACCAGCCAGGATTGGCGTCATTGGCAAGGCAGGTAGGCCATAAATTGTCTTTGTCTGAACATTCAGTTTAGCCTACTCATCGTTCACTTGTTGTTTATTTAAGTGATTTGTGTGATTTGTGTGATTTGTGTGATTTAATAAAATCACTAAGTTTAAAGAGTCCTTCAAAAAAATGACATGTGCAGATGTTAGTCATCATTGTTTAATTAGTTGCAGGTACAGTGTAAACAAAGCTGATATAAACTCCTCAGCAGAACATTAAAGAGTCAGTGATGTTTTAGGTGTTCAAAACAGCAAAAAAGCTTTTTTAAAACCTTCTAAGATGTTTAAATTGTTGCCTTTGCATTTTAATATTTTTTATTCGAGAACATAGCAAATTAGGTAGCTACTATTTATAAGTTGTTAAATTTTACCACCTAAAAATGTCATTCAGTAAAACTGTGTTTTTGCTGAAAATTACTTTATTTTAACAGAAGTAAACTAAATTGCACAATCAAACAAATAAGAAATGGCTCCAATAGACAAAATTCCAACTAAAAAGTTATTGATACTAGATATTTATGATTTTATGGGAAAAATCGTAAATCTGTTCAAACTGACATTGGATATGGGCCACTATTTCCAATTCCATCAAAACCAGTATTCCATAAAAATTGCAATAAAAGCTGCATTTATATTTTGTCCAGATACAACAATCTTGGTGCCCCAGCCAATAGCAGACTGCCACTGCAATAGCATGCTTTTAACATTTAGAGGTCACCAAACCCACAAAATGGTCTAGGGTTTAGTTACTTTGCTCTGTGATTGGTGCTTGTTTTCTTTATTAGATAGAGGCATCTGGAAAATAATGGGAAATGTACAAAAATGCATACAATGTATTAAAATATATATTTTTCTTTTAATATGGTGTATTAAAAATAAATTCTGGATTAAATGATTAATCTATCTGCATAAGATACACAAAATTGATTCAGGCATTCAGTAATACAGATGACATTTTGGCAAAACAACAACATTTTGACAATTACCGTTTTGCTGAATGACAAATTTCCTATATAATCATTCCTAACAGGCAATTACTTGGCCACCTATATAAAGTGCTAACTTTCACCATAACTTTTAAAAATTCATTTTCATATGCAATTACGGTATGTATTTTCTGGGAAAAAAAACAACAACACTTTTTGTACGTTGTTTTGTTTTTGTGAATGCAAAAAGGTGAAATTATCAAAAAAAATACGTTTGAATTGCTGTTGCGAAATGGCCTGTGAAGTTTGTTTTGCTGAATGACATTTGATGAAATCTGTGTGGACAGAAATTCCCTACATTTTTTAATATTTTAGACAAAAAATATATTGACCAGTTTTGGACAGTTTTACCAACATTTTACATTTGTTTCTAAATGAGGTACTGTCTGGTTTATAGGATGTTCATCTGAGCAAGAGCTTCATAACAACTACGTGGCATATTCATAAATACTGATTTGGCTTTCATTATGTCATGTGTGTCACAGTGGAGCAGTGTGGAGCAGTGTGCAATTGTTATGCAATTTGTATTTAGTTAAAGGTGAAAACATTGAAAGGATCAGTTTAGACCAGGCGGCAGGACTTGCCTCTGAGTTTGAAGCCAACGAAACCAGTGGAGACGCGAGGTACTTAGCTGGAAGTACTGGATCCAGTAAAACTCTCCATAGACTTCCATTCAAGTTTTATTAAAAGGGTCATATTTTGCTAATTTCCAGCTCTTTATGTTTATCATGGGACTCCACTAGAGTAGCTTTGCATGATTCAAAGTTCAAAAAAGTCCTTATTTAACTTATGCTGGCCCTTTATGCAGCCCCTCTGTTCAGCCTCTGTCTGAAACAAGCTGTATTAGCTCCTGTCTCTTTAAGGCCCCCCTCCTTAAAAGCCCACTTTCTTGTGATTGGCCAACATCCTCTTGCCAGTGAGGAAAGTGAAAGCAAACTGCAAACCTAACATAAAAGTAACATAATTTCTCGTTCTTGATTGGAAATTGGCAAATCCATCGAGCCCAAATCTGATCCGGAATATGAGAGTGGACAGCACGAACATCTGCATCAACAAAGATTACAGCAAGATGTCTCTGTTTGGTGTACGTGTGGGAAATGCACTAAAATGGAAAATGCCTGCTGTCAGGAAATAACAAAGGTAACGTAACTACTAAAATGTTATTCTGCTGTTGCCAAACGACTGTATAGTATCTCCCTCACCGTCAGTTATAGTTGATTGCTTATTACTTGAAAACATTTCATTGTAAAGATGTGCATTCATCATTTTTCCTTCATTGTCTTTGACCGGGGAACATTTGTCACTGCCTGCACTGCCTGAAGCAGATGACCATATAAAGGAATCTGTCCTGAGTTGACGTCAGCTCATGCAGAAAGTAGAAAAAACGTTTGAAATCTAGTGTTCAGAGCAGTCTGAAGCCTGAGCTTTTTGCTCACAAGGATTAATTTATCATTTGTTTAGTTCATTATTTGACACTTGACACGGTTAATATGAACGTCCAACATTGTAACATTATATATATGACAGAAAATAAGGAAAAGCATAAGTGCTGTTGTGCTCGACTTGCAGCCTGATATCTTCAACAACAAACTCTGTTTATCACGCACACACACACATACATACAATAAGTCTACTGAATTCTCCAATGAGTTAATATGCTGAATGCTACTCAAGTTTAGATTATATAAATTGAATAGCGTTCTCGCCGTCGCAGTTATGACGTCTATGACCTGTTACGATGTCAAACTGGAGAGCCAGCTAATGTGCAAGACTGGATGCGCCCAGGAACGGCTTTCTCTTACTTCACTGCGCTGCTGAGCAGATCCATGGAGAATGATGGCGGCCATTTTGGATGCTGTCTCTAGTTCTATCTATATAGTTATATCTACTCTAAGGTTTAGATTCAAGCTCACACAACAAATAGCAAGTGCTAGCTTACTGGCTCCTGGTCAGTTAGCAATTAATTGTTCTAGCTACTATAAACTCAATAGCTAGCTAAATTGCTTGGACTGGAAGCACAAGTTGAGAGACTGAATCTCACTACAGTTGGAATAACAATTTAGTAACAGACTGTGACATTGTATGGTGGATTTCAATTAAATAGTATATTACAGTCAAAACCAGCACAAGAAACAGATATCTAGTGATACTGACAACTGACAAAAAAGTAAAAATGTAGTCAGTAGAACTTGGTCAGTAGAAATTTGGTTGTTCCACGATGACACTCAATGCTCAACACAAAAACACAAAATATACACATACAGGATGTAGCATTATAAATTCTCCACTGGTCTTTGGGTAAAATCTAATACACCAAAAGTATATCACAGTCTATATTACCATGGTGTCTGAACATGAAAGGATACTCTTATTTCCATTTCAGTTGTTGATTCTTACTTAACACACGGCGAGGAATGCAGGTGCTGGAGGCATGAATACCAGAGAAAAAAAGAAGAGTGTACACCAAAAATCCCAGTTACTTTATAGTTGACTGACCACAACTACCACAATGTGCTACACCACAGTATTTTAGGACTAGATTATTGTTGCTGTCTTATTGTTGATTAATGGGTCCTCACTAGAAAATGAACTATAGGTTTCCTACAGTGATAGGGGACTCTCTGTGAGCATTCATACATCTAATTGTTAGAAAACCAAACATCTGGGAATAAGGCCAGGTGAGCTGGCAGGTTGCTAGCAGGGAACAGAAGAGTAGATGAACTAGAACAAGTCTGTGTCTTGTCTCAGACAGTGAGGATTCAATCTTGTTCCAGTCACTGCAGAGGCACTGGGAACACTTACCCTGCAAACCATTCCCTTATGAGATCAGGGAACACCAGGCACTCAATAGAATCAGCTTTCAGGATGCCATAATGCGCCTTAATAGTTTTTGGAAGGTTTCGTTGAAAGCAAATCCACTGTTTATACAGCCTTTTCAAAGCCATTAGGGATTGAAAAATATGCATAACATGCACAATACTGGGGAAATTGAGCAACTAAGTCTGCAAGACTTCAAAGTCCTCGCATCAAGAAGAAAATCCAGTTAGACAACTGTCTGGCACCAATATGTCTATAGCAGAAAAAGTTTAATCTTTTTAAAAATAGCAATATCAGACACTATGTGGGAACATATTCCACCTGCATGCCTTTTTATGAGTTTGTAAATGTTCTTTTTTTATATTTCACTACTACGACTGTAACCCAATACAGTACCATCAAACACCTTGGTGTGCTTAGCCCTGCATTATATTTAAAAAAAATTAATTAATTAATCATACTTGTGGCTGATCTTGGAGGTTTCACAAGCCTTCCCCACTTCGTTTCATTAAGACCAGGATCTGGTCCACCACTAGACCAATGTACTAAAGATCGCACAGCTGACATTCAGGTCTATAACAGTGAGCATCCTTCTTTAGAATGTTTTCAAAACCCCGCTGCTTATTCCTTGACACAAACATATCACTCCAGACAAGAAAAAGCGTGATACCCCCCAACCATATAATCAAGCAATATAAAAGAAGTGCCTTGAATAATGCAGCCTGTACCGCCTGACAGCAGATAAAACATTTCTATAATTACAAAACAAAACCAGCTATGTTTAATGGTTAACTTGTGAAACATACCACATGGTCTCCAAGGAACTGGCAAGAGGGAAAACAATGGAATGTCAAAACAGATAGTTGTAAACTCATAGAAGAAGCTTTTTTATCATCTTATTTCTGATGGATGTGGGTGTTTGTCTCTTTTGTACCAGCAGAAACAAAATAATTGGTTTTGGGTGAGGATCTGGCGTATAGATTTGGTCCATATAAAAAGAACAGAGGGTGTTTTTAAGGATGCACATAATGTCTTATGGGAAAAGAATGTCGTATAAAGAACTCAGCAAGTACATTGACACTATGTACTTTCCTATGATGGTAACCGTCGTTGGCACACGATATTAAATAAAGAACAATCTCGAGATGGTGGGCAGGTGACATGGAATGGAACAGAAAATTACTTCAAGAATCTCCCTATGATGTAAAACATGAGAGAGACAGTTTGTCATTTAGGTGAAAAAGATTTCGTTAATGAATGACAAAGTAGCCATCCCTTAAAGCTGTCAACAGACAGATGTATCGCACCTGACATATATTCTTCCTCCTCGGTAAATCATTGCTAGGTCTAATTTACAATGGGTGGTCCGACAGTTCATCTCAAACAACACAGCGACACCATGCAGTGTCGCAAGCAGCCTGTTTAAAGGCGACTGGAAAATGGCATCGGAACAGAAACAGCACATTTATACTGCCCAGCAAGTAATCCCTAGCAGTTAAATCTTAGGAACAATATAGGGAAAATGGTCTGTATTTTAAACTCTGTCCATTTGAGCGCTCTTTGCCTGCCACAACTGACTCACTAATCAGAGCTCCTTTCATATAATGGCAAAGTCAATAACTGCATACAATCAGTAAACAAATTCTGCTATTTCTAAAAGAGCCTCTACCTCAATTTCAGTAGCTGCAATTTAAATTATTCTAGCGTGTAACACTTTAATTGTGTAAGACAAAGACGATGTCAGACGCACAAAAGAACTTGACGCAGAGAGAGAACTACAAGTAATTTGAGGGCTGCCATACAGACTGAGAGGTATTTTGCTGGGAATAATTTGCTGAGCTAATCACATCTGTATATTCAAAGACTGACAAAGGCAGTCTTTCTACAAGATAAACATCAGAAAGAAAGTACAGTAGTATCTGTTAAAATGCCATATATACACAGTATACATATATATATATATGGCATAACCCTAACCCATATATATATATACATATACATATACACTGAGCATAATGGATAACTTTTTACAAACAAGTACTAGAAGATTCCTAGAAAAGGAGACCATTCTTATAACGTTTTTCAAATAACCTACTTACCTTTGTTGTACCCAAACTTAATCAAATGTGGCATTTGGAATCAAATTACAAAAACCTGTGGTGAAGCTGCTCAACAGTCTAGTTTTATTTCCTAACCTCAGAATATGCTACTGATTGTGTGAAGCCCAAACCAGGCGCAGACCCTTTTACTCCATACTTCTGCGATTCTAATTCAGGGAGCCTCCCATTAGGAATGTGAGGTTTGGTCTGCCTTCATTATTCCTGACTGTTATGTTGATCTTGGCACCCCACCATACAAGAAGCCCCAAGAAGCTACAACACAACTGAGGCCTTTGCTTTCAAAAAGCCAGTGCAAGGGGTATTACGTGAGACCAAACCTTGACAATACAGTTGCTTTCAACAGAATACAGATACAGAAAATAGAACATATATATAGAATATAGATATGACTGATTGGTCCATATTGTTTTGTTATTTGATAATGTATTGCCATTGTGATCAGGGAAAGCAATTGTGATCCTATCACTGACTCACGTGTCATATGGAAGATGCCATCACATGCGCTGATATGGGACAGGAAGGCATTTCCTAAGCCCTGGCCAGCATGAGCACCTTTCACCAGGCCAGCAATGTCCACAACATTAAGGAACGCTGGGATTTTGCTGCAATCCAGGAAGTAAACAAAGAGTCAGATCAATAACTTTCTGGAACACATTCTGCATGTTAGAGCTAATCCATAAGACGAGTACATTTTGTCAATTGTTTCATATTGCTCTTTGAAAAGTTTGAGCTAAGTCCTTATGACTCCATTTGATATGTTGAGATGTTCAGCGCAATTCTACATACCAATACTTGTCAGTCCAAGATAGACATGGAATCTCACTAGTGATTTGTCAGCAGAGCACAGTAAATCTGAACAAAACCTGCTTTAACTGCTTCAGTAAAGATGTATGATAACCACAGGTTGACAGTTCAGTGCTACAGGTTTTTCTTTACCAAAAATCATGGAGAGCAGCAATCATACATCATATAAAGAACTGACATGTACATGTCAACAACATTGTTATACTCTTTCACATTCCTGTAGTGTGCAGCCAGACATGGTCCTCAGAGACCACAAATCTGAAGTGTGAATATGTGAACGGTGAGACCCCATACCTGGCAGGTTTGTGGAATTGGCAGAGGAAATCATAGCGTTCATCGGGAATGGGCACTCTGCTTTCATTTGGGTCAATGGTGCAGAAGGGGAAATTTTCAGCTGCAGCTTGACTCTTTGTCAGTACGTTGAAAAAGGTTGACTTCCTGAAAAATAAAAACAGCAGTGAGGTCAACGCATCCCAAAGTGCTGGTGTGTCCTGATGGTTGGCAAGGATGATGTTGGATTTTTCAAGGACCTTGATGAATTACGTGAGAAATGAAAATTATTTCAACGTCGATTATATTGAACACTTGATCTTTTGAATCGCAAATACTTGTACTGTGAAAAACTAAGCCCAATTATCAGGTCAGATAATCCCATAATAGATCAATTGTACCTGGTATTGAGGGGCAAATTACATTTCTGATAGATCTGTGCTGTTGAACGGGATCAGCCAAATGCAGTCTCATGCTGTGCTGACAGGGAGATTTCTTTTCTATGACACAAGAACCTCAAGGGTACTTCAAGATCTACAGACAACAGAATTAATCTAAGTGCAATAATGGAATGGCAGTTAACTATAATCCAGGACTTTCCATGTTTATCCCCTCACCTGGTGCTCCACATTTAAATGATTAGTTGGCAAGACCTACAGACTGAAATTGTGAGGATTGGTTCATGCATTAATTCCTTATACAAACCAGTTTTTTCTCTAAATTACTTGATGGCTTTTCTTGGGTCACCTTCAGGGGAAAAGAAATCAAGCTACAGCAACACTACAACAGGTAATAGCAAAAATGTTCTCACAGCATCTTCATCAAATCTTACAGCATTTCAGTATACAGGCGGATATACTATTAAATATTATTATGTAATTATTACATAGTAACATAAGATGAAGATAACAGTAATTTGATGGTAACCAACTGACAATCTGTAAACCCCTGTATGTTGAGGTGGATGAATCAAAGAGCCATCAAAATGGACCATCAAAAAAAATCCTCAAAATGGTTCAAACAGGATAGTGAGATTATGGCAAGAAGATGTGCGGAAGGCCAAAGGTGCTAATCTGAGTAATATTCAGCCAGTGTTTCTTCACTGGTGTGTCATGAAGCAAAAATTGCCTGTGAAACCCTTCTGAAAGGGTTGCAGACATGTGCTGTACAACAATCCTATCATTGTTTTAGATGAGGATACCAGTGCTAATACCAACTTTGAATACAAAACAAAAGGCCTGTATGAACCTCTAATGCTTGCTTTTAAGACTACATACACTTCAGTTAGATAGAAAAAGGGCAATATTTGAGCTCTTTGAATTGACCCTCCCCCACCGTCTTTCTTTATTTTTCCCATTGTCATCGTGAAACCTTTGGCTTCTGGGTTTGCTATGAGCACCAGGAAGGTCAGAAAATATCCATCTATGGTATACTTTGCAGCCCTATTGCCCTATTATAGGTTCACTAAAGGTCTAGGTGAAAAATGTAGTCATGTGCATTTGGACATGGAACTTTAATACTTTTTTAAATCCAAATTTTCTAAAACTATAAATTTGTTCATGAAGTAACAGACACAAATTATTTCACTGGATTCTTCACTGAAAAATAATTGAGACTGCACATTACCTTTCTCGTAAAAGTTCACCTTTCTGTTGAATTTGTCCCCATTTTAACTGAGATTTTCTGTAACAGCCTGGTTTACCACAATTAGCTTGTTAGCTAGATAGGTAACTACCTTGACTTAAGAGCTGGGCTCTTTGCTTTTTTTGGTCAAATGTATTATTAATCATCTTGGCTACCATCATACTAGCCAGCAACTTCAGTTTTTTGAGGACATTGTTAAATTCTTTGCAAGAAGCGACATCTACTTGTTATGTAAAGATGAACATCTGCTAACTAGGACACTGATAGAACGTTGATAAATTTGACATTAACATTGTTGCACAGATATTTGCTAACAATAAATGCAAGCCAACAAGTCAACCATATTTGCAAAAATGTCCTGCTTAATAAATGACTTGACAATCATGGCTACATTGGATTATGCAGACCAGCAAACGGATATCAGGTCATACACTGTATATAAAATTTCATGAAAGTGAGCATGAGCACTTAGCTAGCTAGCTAACTCGCTGTGTGGACATACAAACTTCAATGGACTTTCGACTAACATGAAGGTGTGTAGATAATGACTATGTTTTCATTTTTTTGATTGTCTGTCTCCCATTCAGTAAGTGAAAGAACAATAACTTTACATGCATTTGAACAGGGGATATGAATATATGGCAAACATGCTGCTGGGTTTTTCACTATCCAGTGTTTCCCTTATGTATCGAGAATAGTCAACCATACCCAAGCCATCATCAGGGTCAGTGGTTGAAAGTGGCACATTCTTGAAAGTGCCAAAGGCGGTTTGACATACCTTGACATGAATGGGGTATGGTAGCTGAAAACCTTACAGAGTTTCAACTCTTTCACCAAAAACTATACAAAATTGCCCCCACAACTCTGGGGAGCAACTGGGGAGCTGATGCTTTATAGTACAGATGTTCCCATTCTCATTTTTAGAATGTTTGAATATGTGGAATAAATCAAGTTTTACAAGAATTGCAAACAAAGGCAAATGTCACTGGGGCCTTTCAAACTGCAGTTTGAAAACAGCAGTTGTGTCACAAAAATGACTTGTGGAGTGTTGAAAGATGAAGAACTGTCAGTTTAACAGCAGGCATCACCAGGTCATCCTGTAGCTCAAAGCAGGCTGCATCCCTCATACTGGAACCTCATGTAGGGTCTTTCAGGGATTAAGCTTGATGGCTGTTGTTGAAGATCTTGGTAGAAGTTGACAGATGGAGTCCAGATTTGGTGTACGGACAGGGTGTTGGACCCCTAGAATACAAATAACTACAATATCGTTCCTACACTGATCAAGTTGTCCATTTTGCAACTAATCTAATCAACGGGTACAGCTCTTTTTGCATTGGCTAAGATAGATGTCAGAGAAATACTCAAATCATCCCGCCAAGCAGTCACACCTGTTTTTGCTAATGAGCACTCCTTTGTTCTTGATGTACCTCGGTTTTCTTCTCAACATTCAACAATTAATTTACTTTTCACTGCAGTTCATTGCGTTGTTATTGACAAACAGAAATTTGAGAATGCGTCAAATGTACACCCCAACCTTTTTTCCACAGTTATTTTAAGCTGTAGCCCCTGAGTAAAACATACCCTGGACTTTCATCCTTCGTGGAACCTGATAAATGTAGCTCTTACTCCAGGGAAAATACTAACGTTGTTAACTTAGAACAAAACATTTTTTTTATTTAACCACTAGTGGTTTACTTCACTGCTTTACTACTTAATTGATTGACTAAGTAGCAAAAGTCTGCATTTTGTGACCCTTTGTACGTATGTGGACACAAAGGTTACATCAACTATACAGGGCACACAAAAGCATGCCTTGCCTATTTCAACCTCTGAGTAGCTTCTGACAAATAAGAGGGAGATGTTAATGGGTTTTTTTTGTTGACTTTGAAGCACTTTGTAAGCATTGTTTTAAAAAAGTGCATAAAAATAAAGTTAATATCATTATTGTTGCTATTATTATTGAATCTTGTGACATGAAGGTCTTTAATGAAAACGAGATATCACCTTCCCTCCCCTCCAAAGAGAGAAATACACCAGAAATCAGGCTATTTACCTTTGCCGGACTTTTTGCCAATGACATTTAATTTTGAAATATATAGAATATTTTGGATTTCATTTTCTTTAGCTTACAGTGGGACATGTAATACATCTGATATGTACAAAACAAATTACTTCAGTGTGATAGGAATCATTTAAATCCAGCTGATAAAAAAATGTTAAACTCAGTTTAGTGAACACCTCATTTGAACACCTCATTTGTTTTCTTCAATGTATCTTTAAGTATGGAGGGCTCTCTGAGTTTTATGTTGAATAGCAAAACCTAGTGCCATGTAGGAGTCATCTCCAATGGACACACTGCAAAGCTGAAGTTGTGTTTGTTAAAACATGTAACTGAATTTTACGGCATTTCTTTGACAAATAAAATGATAAAAGAGTAAAATGTAGTGAAAATTAGTCACCCTAATATGATTACTTTCATGTTCAAAAGGGATGGTGAGAAATACGTCTTTTCATGCATTTTATGTTTACTTGTGCAATCACTGGGCATTTTAGAGTTGGAAGGAGTATATTCATAGGTTAATTTGGGCTTCTTTATCATTCTCTCATTGTTATTCAGATGCAGATGAAACACAATTACACCCAGACATCTGTAAGATGCTCTACAGAATTCAACCAGCAATCCTTTAAATACATTTGTAGAAAGAATCAGCATCATGCTGTAATATAAAGCAAAATGTCTGATAAGATTTGATAAAGCATCTATTGGGAAATTATCTGCAATCAGAAATCAATTCACCTTGCACAGATATATCAGAGAGTGAGATAAAGCTAATAATATATGCATTAATATGAGCCTATTGTTTTGAGAGACCACCCTTCAACTGGAGAGTCCAGTTTCAAGCCCCCATGATGGCAAGAATCTGTCTTGCATACAGTATATGTCATTGAGGGAGACTCTGAACTCTTATACCAGCTTAAGGGGCACTGATGCCCTGCGCTCTGACCTCCATTGATTAAGGCGAGTGAAAAGAGAATTTCCCTATTGGGACTAATAAAGTATTAGATTAAGTCTAAGCTATTGTTTTTACCAAAATATACTTGGAAATAGCAAGTATAGCAAAGGTAATCAACACCTAAATAACTTTGTTCAATTTAACTTTTTGGGTTAATTTGAGAAGGGCTTTGAGATTTTCCTTTTTTTTTTCTAGACAGGTCCTTTTAATACCTCGCCAATCAAGAAATCGGCAATTTCTAATGTGTATGGTATATCTTTTCAAATAAAATAGTCAGCAATGTTGGCGGGTCTATCAAAATGGAGAGTGGGCAATCCACTTAATTTTATTCTTCATTTAGGCAATGGGAAAGTACGCAAGAGTAGGAGAGAAAACTTGGGCGGGACTTGATCCCAGGCTAGTGGAGATACCCATAAGGCTCCAGAGGTGGGGGCTTTAACCGCTCAGCTACGGTTCTTCACATTTTGATAATCAAAAAAAACCCCAACAACATTCCATCAGTGATGTCAACATTCCATTGAGACTTGTCGGTCCTGTGCTACATGTCATTTTGCTGGTCCCTATATGGCTGTGTACAAGGCGTGAAAGCTCAATTTCTGGCAACTGGCGTTGCTCCTGTCAAATCCCACGTGGAACCTATAGCTAAGTCCCTGCATCACAGGGGGACTCACAATATTTTATACAAATGTAATTTCCTTGTCATGCATTCAGCAGCTCTACTTGTTATATATCTAGCCTTGATTAATGTGTATTTTTGCTATCGTGGAAGGCAGTGTAGAGAGCACATGTTGGTGTGTGTGTGGCACATGGACAGACACAGACACACATTGTTTTTGAATCACACCTTTTTACTTACCCTACATTGGGTAGGCCGACAATTCCTATTTTCAACGAGGTGCCAAACCTTCCAATCAGTGGTGGTGGCTTAGGTCCATCACCCGCCTTTCCCTAATAAAGACAACGTGGTAATGTCTGTGGTGAGTAAGTGTACTTGCCATTACGTAACATACACCACAAGATCAACTTTGAATGGAGGTATTCCTCACAAAACACACCTTCTTCGGAGCCATGTCTTACACTGAGTTTTACACTGAATGCCAAAAGGGATGACCACTTCCTGTGCCCAAAAGAAAAATCATACATTGAATGAAGGAGATCTGAACTAACTCCTCAACTGTATCCACCCGGGTCACAATTTAACTCGCTCACCCCCTTCTTCTCAAAATAGAACATGCATTCGCTGGAAGTGAAAGTTGACACTGTGAGCTGGCAGCTGTCCTGTGCTTCCAGATTTAGCATTATGTATGCTGATAATATTGATGCAGGTTGATGAGCTCAATCTCGCATAGAAATGTTAGCTTGAAAGTTGGTATTGAAAGAGTAGTTCATCTTTATCGTGTTGTTGTACGTTGCCCCCTTTCCATTAATAATTGAACGTTCTTGCTTGACATTTCTTAAACCGAAATGCATCTGTGCTCAGGATATCCTTGAATGAACTGTATGTATGTATGAGGGCAGTTATATCAATATTACCATGTCCCCTTGCTTTGTAACCAGTGACTTACCACAGTACAAAATCCCCACCTAGAACAGATTTGTATGTTTGTATGTATAAGTATCTAATATCGAGGGCCATGTGTCTTTTTATCGTTACAGTTGTTTAAACAATTATTTATTAACTTACAAGTTGAAACAATTGTAGGTAGGTTCCCCTCTGGGAAGCAAGAACTGGTGCAAACTCATGGAAAACTGCAGGCATATGCAGACATTTTACTGTATGCCCAGAAAAAATGATATAAGAATAAACAGTGAAAGACACAGCATATGTATTACAAGATGTGTTGCAGTTTTGTTTATTACAAAATAAAGTTCCAAAAACATGGCAGGATAATGAATGTTTCTTTAGATAAAGCATCTTGACAGGAACATATTTGCACCCACTTCTCTCCATTTCACTGAATATCTTCCACTCTTCAACAATGTAGCTAGCTTATCAGACAACAATGTACTGTACACATTACAGCTCCATAGAATAAAAAAAGTATGACATCGTACTCAAATAGATACATCCAACCTCCTTTGGCAGAAACAGGTGTAGGAGACAGGACATGAGGCAATTAGTTAAATGTCCTCAAATAAACTTCCCTGAAGAGAAATACAAATCACAGCACACAACCAGAAACCATTTCCAAATCCAACAACCTGCCTAGTTTAACATCCAGAAAATGAGGCTCTGATAATCTAGATTTGAAACAAGTATGGGTGCTTTTGTAGCGAGAATTTAAATGAATATGTCTGAATTAATCATTTATCTTTTGTTGCTTAACGCCTTGATGGATGTACCGTCACTTAGACTCATCACAATAGAGGCAAAGCATTTTGTTCTACCAAATAAATCATTCCCATTGTTTAAGGTACATTGATCAATCTAATGGCATGTAATAGGCTCCTAATTGCCACAGAAAAGTGCTCACAAATGGAGTCCAGAATTAGAGATTTACCTCAAAATTCTCACTTGAATGACAAAGCATGATCATATCTTTTCCCTTAGCTCCAGGTAACCAATAAATGAGCAATCACTATTTCTATAAGATTGTAAGTAAATCTAAAAGTAACATCCACATAAGTAAATATTCCACATGAGTGGAATTCCAAATAGATTACAGGGAACATGTTTAAAAAAAATGACATTTGGATTTATTAAAGCATAAAAAACTGATTCTTGCAACGGATAATTTGTTAAGACTTAATTCTGAGGTTTTACATCTTTAAAGAATAAAGATGAATGAGAATAAGAATAATCACGCAAACAAAAAATGGAACAAACAGAAAACACTGTAGGCTACAACAATATTAAACTATCCTTTATTAAATTTGAATACATCTTTGAAATTATGAGCGAATTGTTATATAGATAATTAAAGGGTTCGGCTATTCTCTGTTTTAAAAAGGTGCAAACATAATGAAAAATAGCCCTTATACGCTGCATTCATTTTTCATTAACAATCAAATGATTTGCACTTCTTTGCAACAATCAACTTTGTTAATGCAGAATAGACATTAAATACTTTTAATAGCACTCCACTAAATTGCCATGATTGCTAAAATGAATCAATTTTCTTGGCAGCGTCCAGTATTTGATGAAATTGTTTTTTATTCACCCTTACAAAGGTGGGGATTTAAAGCAAAAAGAGCCTTTGAACAAATTGCGCTTGTGTTGACATGGCAGCATTCATGTTCCATAATGGTGCATTATTTGCTCGTTTTGAATACTGTAATGTACATCTTTCGGTGAAGCCTTTCTCTGGAAAATTGCTTTAACTTTTAAAGGGATGATGATTCACATCAGAGCAGGTCAATTTTACATTATGCCATTATCGCAGAATGTTTTAACAAGCTATGGAGCACGTTGGTTTATTGTATTGCGATCCCAAGAATGTATTAAGAAATATTGTATTTACAAGTAGGTTATAGCAAAATGGATGAAACCGGGTCTCCTCGTAATTTTTCTACAATTCAAATAAATGTTGTAAGGCTGATATAAATCTTCAGTTCACAGCTATAAGACGGGAACCCTGTCCGCTATTAAATCACTTTACTTGTGACTGGCGGCCTTAATCATTGAAACCCAAAGTACAGCAGGCATCTTTTGGGTTTCTGAAACTTTTTCCCCATTAAATTATTGTCTTTTAAACCGTATCAACCACACCTACTGTAAAAGCGAGCTGTCATTTTTAATTAACCTCTCACCTCACTCCCCCAAAAAAAGTAAGCCGGAGGGAGCGCGTACGGCGCGCGACCGCGGAGACACGCACGGACACGCGCGCACATCAATCTGGTCTGAAAGTAAACATAGTTGATCCGCTGCGAGACGCAGGCCTACCCTTTTCCTTCATTCGAGTCCGTTGATTTAGACGTATATCAGCCTACATCCGATCAATTATTCCCCGGTAAAAAAACAAAAACACGGGTCTGCACTGCAGGTACTTAGGCCAACACTTCTGTGAACTTAATCCATCACACCGATGGGTGCTGATGTTTTCCCCTTAAACCTAGTACGGACACGCGTGGGCTACTTTGACACACACACGAACACGAAATTGACAAATATGAACATCGATTTGTTTCCCTTTTGTCTACAAAAACGCCGTCCGCGGTACGTCAAGACCGGCAAACATCAAACACTTATCACGGACGTGGCGCAGCGCAATTGTCTCTCAAATTAAAGCGCCGTGTGCGTAAATACGCGTTCCCGCCGACTTACGGTGCGCTATCTCAACGTTCGAAATTTAGACGAGAAACCCAGAACTACACGCAAAAGTAATGTCATCACACAGCAACAAAAAAAAACGTCCTTAAATTAAACAAGTTCTTACCTCGTGGAGAACCGGCGTGTGACCTCAATTCTACAAAGAAAGAAAGCAGACATTGAGCCTGGGTGGAAGAATACATAAAATGTATTTAAAAAAAATACGAAATCGTACCTTGCTTGACAGTCAGAGCGGAGCTGCACGGCGGATGATTGACGTGAGGCTTTTTGGCGTTTCTGTCTGCGGTTGAATCTCTCATTGGCTGACTTCGTCCCCAGCTAAGAATGGCGCTATTAGATTGGCTGCGGGGTCTCGCCAGCTGTACTTCAAAGAACACGCTCTCTACAACTAGGTAGTGTGGGAGCTGCGAGCCAAGAGAGAAATTCTGTGACTTGAGTAAAACACTATCTGAATCAAATTGGAAACGTACACTATTGCAATTGCGAACGATTTCATCATAGCACAGACCCTGGATATGGCTACGTCTATACTTGGGGTAAGAACGTTTTTTTTTATATTGCCGCGTAAAAGTTGTGCGTAATGTAGGTTAATTCTAGCAAACTGTCCTAAAAGTACCAAATCTACGTTTATGGACTTTGCGCACATGCTCTTTCACTAGCTGGGATTTCTTCTTTTTTTCTTCTTTGTTCTATTTAAACGTGATGATATTGCTATTTATTCTAAAAACCCAAAAAGCGTTTCATTGCTGAAAATAGCTTGGCAGCATCTTAAACATGGTCAAACTTTAGAGTAATTATTATATACACCCTGCAGGCTATATCCATTCTGTCAGTAATATTTAATTAAGTTTACATTTTGTAGTAATTAGTTAGGAACCAAGATTTGTTAAATTCTTTATTGGGTCAAGTTGTTTTTCTATGTATTTTTCATTATAAATTGTTATGCGTTTTTTTAAAATAATCACTCAAAATACAGCAACCGAGTAGACTAGCTATTTGACATAAGACACTCTCCCTCCCGATATACGTGTAGCCTACTTAATTCTTTCAGAGCAAATTACACTTCTGAACTAATAATTTGTTACGTGAATGGAAACTTCTCCAACTAATCAATTGTGTTCCTGGTTTGAGCGCAGTTGCGAAATCCTTAAATTAGGCGGAGACGTTTCGGGGATAGATGTTGTGGTATAATAAATTATTTCAAGTCCAATTTTTCTCTTTCCAGGAAGAGCCACGTTTTGGAACTACCCCACTAGCTATGCTGGCTGCAACTTGCAACAAAATTGGTAACACTAGTCCCCTTACCACTTTACCCGATTCGAGTGCTTTCTCAAAAGGTGGATTTCATCCTTGGAAAAGATCCTCCTCCAGTTGTAACTTGGGATCCAGTCTCCCCGGGTTCACGGTGGCGACAAGTCGCTCATCGACAGGACTAACATCGACCAGTGGTACGGGCAACAGCGCGTTTTGCTTAGCCTCCACCTCCCCGACCTCGTCCGCATTTTCCACAGAGTACAGCGGTCTGTTCTCCAACTCTGCAAGTGTTACTTCTCAAGAGCCTGGACAATCTGCTTTTATCTCAAAGGTCCACACATCAGCAGAGACTCTTTACCCAAGGGTGGGAATGGCGCACCCGTATGAGTCGTGGTACAAGTCCGGTTTTCATTCAACCATCTCTGGTGATGTTGCTAACGGGGCGTCGTCATGGTGGGATGTTCACACCAACCCTGGCTCTTGGCTAGATGTCCAGAACCCAGCAAGTACGCTCCAGACTTCCCTGCACTCCGGGACACCCCAAGCCATACACTCTCAGCTCAGTGGCTACAATCCAGATTTCTCCACACTGACCCACTCAGCATTCAGCTCCACTGGCATAAGTCCCTCTGCATCTCATCTGCTATCAACCAGCCAGCACCTGTTAACACAGGAGGGTTTCAAAACAGTAATCCCGACTTACACAGACGCGACGGCCGCCAACGCCATGATTTCAGGTGCCAGTTCAGGAATAAGTAGTTCTTCAAGGTCATCCAGGAGGTATTCCGGAAGAGCGACATGTGACTGTCCGAACTGTCAGGAGGCCGAGCGGCTGGGACCCGCAGGGGCCAGTCTTCGAAGAAAAGGACTTCACAGTTGCCATATTCCCGGTTGCGGTAAAGTGTATGGCAAAACATCTCACCTTAAAGCTCATTTGAGGTGGCACACCGGCGAGCGGCCTTTTGTCTGCAACTGGCTATTCTGTGGCAAAAGATTCACGAGATCTGATGAACTCCAGAGACACCTTCGCACCCACACCGGCGAAAAAAGGTTTGCTTGCCCGGTGTGCAACAAGCGCTTTATGCGGAGTGACCATTTGAGCAAGCACATCAAAACACACACTGCCGGTGGAGGAGGCAAAAAGGGAAGCGACAGTGACACCGACACCAGTAACCTGGAAACCCCAAGGTCCGAATCCCCAGAACTTATTTTAGAAGGGGTAAATCCCAGAATTACAGTGAAAGATCCGTCTCCTCACGACGAGCCCTAGTAGATCTTGTAAGATCATCCATATCAAACCAGAAATAAAAACTGCACAGCATTGAAAACGGGTCTGTCTGAAAGACAATAATGGAAAAAAATATATATTTCAGGAGGCGTCTGCAAAGCTAAAAGAAAGCTTGTTCTTCAAATACATAACAAATAGTTGATTCGCAAAACCATCTAAAGAAAATACAAAATGTTAGGCCTATGAACATTTTAAGACAACTTGAAATGAAATGGATATCTTTTGCACGGTTAAGAGCTAAGGGTGCGCGAAACCTGTTGAACTTGGTTGGACAATGTGAGTTACATCTTGTATATGACGGCTAAATATGTGTTATTTTCATGTAAATGTTATGATTGTTTTACTCGTGTTTGGTATCCTGAAAATCAGGGGGTTTACTTTCGACGCACTTTGTGGATATGTATGTAAACAGCTTTTTAAACTTTAGTTAACCCTTTTATTTCTTTGCTAAAAGATATATAAATGTTTACCTGTATAAAGTCACACGTATAAGGCTTTCATTTTATCATAATTAAAAACATCTTAAAAAACGAAGCTGTTATTGTGTGATATAGATTTGATCTTTTTTTGCCACAGTATTTGTCTTCAGGCATAAATCATAAAAAAAATAGATTCTAGGCCATTTAGGATTTTATTTGACCAAATACGGAATGTTGTGCAGAAAGAGTATATTTCCTAAATTCTATCAGGTTATCGCACCTTGACTTTGACTATTTCCTCTATGGAATAAATCAATGGTTAATGCCCCGGAAAAGACATTTCATGCCCAAATGAAAATCTTGTTAAATGGTATTAATTATGACTTGGAGCACATCACAGCCCCATGTGTCTTGTATTTGCGATTAGGGATTCGTGTCTTATCAAATATCTAATTAATCTCCGAGACATCTTTTGTTCAATTTCACTTTATCTAGGGTTTCCGTGGGGGTTTGATGACAAAGGTCCCTGAATATTTATTCTAATTGTCCAAATTAACTGCTTTAATTTGCATACCAAACGGTGGACCAAGAATAAGGATGAGGCATCTTTCTCTTTGCTAGAAACCACTAGATGTTATGGGAACAGTTTTTAAACTTTTGAAAAGAAGGGGCAAAAAGCCACATGCAAATGTTGAATTTGAAATGCTCATTGCTCAACGCAGTCAAATGGTGCCTGCATGTTATTTGAATATCAGTGGCCCCGTATTGAAAGGGTTCAAGGATGCTCTCTGACTTCTTTGTGCTTACCCAGTGCAGCGTCCGATTCTCAAAGAAAAAAGCCGGGGAATAATTACAGCGTGAGGCTAAGCCTGGGAATACGTTAGAGAGAAGCATCTCAACCAGACACCCTCTTTTTTTTTTTTTGAAGAGGAAGTTAAATTGACCAGAAGGCAATAGAGGGAAATTATTTTCATTTCCTTTGTGCAAATGGATTCAAGGAAACGGTCAAATAGTGAAAACTATCAAATTAGAATGACAATTTGAATTTTATTTTTAAAATATATTAAAAAAAAAGACGAACAATTGAATCACATAGCCCAAATATTACATTGCGTTTAGATACGCGACACTGAGCAATAAACAATAGTTTGTGCTTTGCAGATCGAATTTGCAATAAGATAACAGTTTTTCTAGTTTTGGTTTCGAAGATTGATTTGTTTCCAATCGTTAGCTTGTGATATCATCGTTCTATACATTAAATATATTTTAGATTTTATTTGAGATCTTTTTTAGATTCAGTACCCTATCATACATTCAAATTAAGTAAGAACATTAGGCAACGATATTTAAGATAAGGTTTTATATCGAGAACAATACGGTATACCTCTAAGTGAAGCGTGGTGTAATTTAGTAGTTGTCACAGTGGACATTATGATGTCAGTGAATCGCTTGTTCCCTCTGAGGAATGCCCTCTCCCGGAGTATTTGGACAGAAATCATATTTTTTTTCCGTGGCCACAATAAGCGGAAATCAAAGATGAGTGTGAGACGCACATGCCGTGACCAGGACCCATCTTATTGTTTAAGCGCTCACCCAGTTCTCATGTCATCATCTCATGTCATCAAGTCAAGATGGGTTTTAAGGACTGCTATAGTATAATGGCATGACGAGATTACAAACACGAAAAATTGATTGCTATGCCAAAAAAGTGTGTTTTATTGATAGCAAATGGTAAGAATCCTTAGCATGATCTTAACTCCAAAATAGCAGCATGCACACTTCTACTTATCAATCAATATAAACACCCACAGATGCTTGGATTTTAAGTATTTATTTTCTTTAGGCCTGTGAGAATGATCAGATACAATGGGGTTCCAATAATAGAAAAAATGAATCAGAAATTCCTTGTTCAGGAATCCAGAACTGTCTAGTAGTATCACCTAATCTAATAATGTCTATATTTAGAAGACAACTGTAACACAATAAACAATTAAGAAAAACATCGGCTACATTTTGCAGCAAAATAAATTAAAATCTAAACACACTAGTGGCTAACTGGGCATGAAAAATAAGTCTGGAAAAACTCACACCTTTTAAAGGGTCAGGTGCAAATTACTTAAACTGGTAATCAATTAATCTAGACAGCCATACAAACCAAAACAAGAGTGGTCTGTTTTACGTTATTTTCTGTCAAATGCTGCCCTCTACTGGAAGAAAATAGGAACCACATACAATAACTGCCATCTCATAGATAAAAAAATGCGGGACAGATCCGTTTGTTACGGTATTGATTGCAAAGTTACAATATCCCCTAAAAGCAAACCCAAAGGAAATGCAATACATTGCACGGTGCGTCCAAAAATGCAAGAGGAAAAAAAAGTCATAGGGCAGTAAAAGTCATAGAACAACAGTGCTTTCTCTCTGTTCTCTCTCGGCTCCTCTTTCTTCTCTCCCTGCTCCTGCCGGTGCTCTCACTCCTGCTTCTTTCCCTGCTTCTGCTCCTCCCATTTGCTGCCCTTTCCCTCCTTCCATCTGTACTACTTCTGTTCCTCCCCCCACCTCTGCTGTGAAGCCCGTCTTTACTCCGGCCTCCCCTGCCTCTCTCGCGGCTCCGGCTTCTGTCCTGGCCAGACTTGGAGCCGCTGGGTCCCTGCCTGTCCCTGCTGTCGTGTCTCTGCTTCTCCTGACCTCTCTCCAGCTTGATCTTTTTCTCCGGGCTGGGCTTACGGCTCCCGCTCCGGCCCCTCCCCGTCCCCGTTTGTCGGTTGTCTTCGGCCTCCTCTTTAGGCCTCTTCTGTCCGGCGCGAGGGCTCCGTGACCTGCTCCTGTGAGACGAGCCCTTGTTCTGACTCTTGACTTGTCTCGCGCTTTCGCCGTCGTGCTCCCGACCGGATTCCTTTTTATTGTTCTTCTTCTTCTTTCTCTTTTGGCTCTTGGACTTGCCGTGGCTGCTTGAGTCACTGTCGCTGTCGCTGCCGCTGCTGCTGCTGCTGGAGGAGTCACTGGAGCTGTCACTGCTCTCCTGTTTCTTCTTGTGCTTCCGTTTGCTTTTCTTTTTCTGTTTTTTGCTCCGCTTCTTCTTCTCTTTCTTTTTTTCCAGGCGATCAAGTTTCCTATAAAAGAGAGACATAAACATTTCCTATACAATTCACGTCCTCTGTTATTATGGCCAATGTGCGTTTAATACTAGTGTACTCTAATAATGTGTTCTCTGTGGGCTTCACCAAGCTGTAAGCAACTTAGTACCATATACATGGAAAAGCTATGCACCATTCCAGTTAAGAATGAAATGCATGTTTTTGCGCTCTTTAAAGCCAGAATCTTAATTTATTTGAGTACATAAATTCTTGATAAAAAAATAATTTATAAAAAAACATTTATTTGAAATGTTCACAACTACTCTAAATATTAGTGAAATGTTGAGCTAGTGTTAACAAATACAACAGAGTGTTTACACTTTCAAAATAAATGTTAATGCCTATTTAGTTGTCATATAAGAGCAGGCCTCGAGTCCTAGGATCACTATATTGAAACTGAAAATAGTATTCAATAGTAAACAATGAAAGCCAATAATGCAGTAAGCTCAGCACAACCATTTCAATGAGGAGGCTGGCCTCTAAGCAATAACGGAAAAGAAACCGTGTTTCCCGTCTACCTGAGGAGCTTCTGTTTCTGCTTGGTTGTCAGTGACTTCAGGAATTCTACCTCAGGATCGTCCTCTTCTTCACTGGCAACATATTCCTTTAAAAGTACCACAGCAAAAACGACATGGTAACATTGGAGTTTTAAGACAGCGAATGTTAAGATGACAAACCTCTCCCGAATACGTATCATTTGTTGAAGGTGAGCAAATCAATATACCCTTATAATCGCACAAGATCTTTCAACAGTGATAAAACCATGTTTCATCAAATCTTACCAGTTGATTTAAGATTTAAGTAGCTTAGTGTTTTACTCCCAAAACCCATCACTTTGCAGCAATCATATATAGGCGAGTGTCATTCCAAGGGTATTGTTATTCTTTTTCTTTAAAAGAGGACTGTATGTGTGTGTCTGTATAAAGGCCTATGCGTGTGAAGATGGGGAGGGTGAGTGAGACGATTACCTGCGACGGATCACAAACAGTAGCGTTTCTGCCAAGGACACATTTTTTCAGGGCAAACCCACTGTTTCGCATCTCCGCCATTAACTCTGAGGGGTGCATCGACGGACCTGTTAGCACAAATCACAGCCTCAGTGTCCCGTTGATGTCAGCCCATGCCAACCACTACCTCCACAGTAGGAATTTCAGGGGCGGCTTTGTTAACAGAATGGGACATCAAATCAACTCACTCCACTTCCGGCTGAGCAAATCATACAATATCATTCTCCGCCAAAGCGGCAGTTAGGGGAATCAGAATACACAATAATTGCATTTTTCTTTCGACACAGGAGGGGCACCATTACAGCACTCCACCATCAACATCATGCACTGGACTCTGCCAGAGTAAACACATTGCTTTACTACTCAACTCCCTGATTGCTGGAGTCGGAATCACGCTCAAGGCTGGGAGCTGCAGCCGAAACACAGGAGGACAGATACAGTAGCTGTACCTGCTGCTACGACTGTGATGGACAAAACTATCCAAGAGCACCCAACAACACAGCCAGCTTCTTCTTTGTTCTTTCTTTTGTGTGAAGCAATAGTTATTCTACACATTTTCCGGTGCACAATTTACTAGAGCTCTCATTTAACTGGAACTGTATTTAAAATGGAAATATGCATTTTTTTCAACCACATATTAATATCAGTGGTTAAAATAACATTATATTAATTATACTTGAAATACAGGTATTTTATAGATAACGCAAATGTCAAAATAATGCTGAATTCAACTAAAGCCTTTAGTATCTTTATTATAATATCTATATTTTAGTTTATTTGAATTTTGACTTTGCTAGACCTAATGTAAAATTAATATGCTTTAACAAATACAAAATAGTACAGAATATTAAGACATTAATGATTAACGTTTAAGACATTATAATCACATTGCTTGATAAAATTAACTTGTCCAACCCAAAGGAACTGTGGGGAAAAATGTATTTGTCTATGGCACTGTTTATGACATATTATAACATGTAGATAACAAGTGGACTACCTGCTGCTTCCTCTGAAGTCACAGAGCTGGCGTTGATACCAGACAGCCCAAAGAGAGGACACTCTCTATCCGTGTTCACGTGGCCCCATTTACGACATTTGATGCATCGCACATTGCGCACCTGAGGATTAAAGGTCAATAATCATTAATCTCTCTATTCTACATACTGTATCTGATGAGCACGACTAGGGCCAATGTCTGATGTTTGAGATAAAACCACATGCTATGTGTATGTTATGATGAACATGTCAACACCTCAAAACAAAGCACATACATGTCTCCCATTAAACATAAGTGAAACTTTTCTCATCAAATTAAACTTAAAACAAATTCATGGAGGAGAATCCTTTTTGGGTTTTTTTACATAATTTTAGCTAAATCAACAATTATAATGTATAATAGATGTTGAAAATACACAATGCATATTCTTTTTCAAATTTCAATGGTGATTTGCAATTGATGATGACAATGAAACATTTAAATATACTGTGGTTTTAACTGGGGCTAAACTTAATGTTCAACAGCCAGTGGCTGTGAATAATCTATTACAAACATTCCATTAAAAAATAAAACACTACACACACCTGGATCCCAAATGGCTGATCTCTAATATTCATGTCATCCTTTGCATACCTATTTGAAAAAAAAAGAAGAGAAAATAGAAAAATATATATTACAATATTAACTATGAATATTAATGGACTACATACTGCCATGATTTCAACTGTCAAGGTGCATATGTAAAGGTCAAGTAATTACTTTTCTCGTGGAGCCACCTTTTGCCACTCAAACTTGTACTCTGACTCCCCCTCCTGAAAAAGAGAATCACAACATGCAGAAGATCTAATTATATTCCCAAAAACAGAAAATGTAACAAGATCAACTGCTTTAAAACAGATATATTGTGCAAATGTGTTATTTGCCCAGGTAATTTGCTTTACCTCCTTGGTTTCCTCTTCAACAGAAGGACGATAATGATGGAAGAAAGAATGACCAATTAAAACAGAATTCTGCATGATTTTCAAAATAATCAGATGTTTATGTCAGAATTGAATTTAGCAAGGGTCAGAAATGCTCATTTAAGGTGAAAGTAATGATTTACCTTTGGATGCTCCAGGTGGAGCCTCATACATGAAGTTGAGACCATTTTTAACGCGATCATCCCCCATCAACAATCTAGTCAATAGCATAAAATACTATGTTTAGTGTCAGTACAAAGCAACAAAGCTATATGTGAGGTAATAACAAAGGAGGTCTTCTGAAGAGGCCCTTTGGTCTCCTTAATGGTGAGAGATTCAGGTACAAATAGACCTAAAGTTAATTACAACCTTGTCATAATTATTCACTATATTTTCAAATTCATGGATGTCAATTTGAAAAAGATGACTTCTGTAAAGACAAGGAAGCAGAGTCGTGCAATATTTATCTCACCTGTTGTTGTAAGTGTCCTGTTCTTTCAGATACGCCTGCATAAGATCTTCTTGCTTCTTCTTCTCGAAAGTCAATTTCTGTTCTGCTATCCATACCTATATAATAAAGAGGATTATAGGATACAGATTGTATCTAATCAAGTCATACATTTATATTTACTGATGTTTTGGGTCCATCTAGTTGCCAAAGACACCATTTACTTATTTGGTAGTTTTATGCCTGTGTCAGTATGTGCATCTACACACCTACTTTAATCAATAACTAAACAAACAAATCTATTCATAATACGATGGCAAATTCTATAGGTAAATAATTTTGAGTGACAACAAAACTCTTGTATTTTAATCAGATATTGAAAGTTTGTGCTTTGAGGATAGGGTCATATTAATATTGATCATTTTATCGACCTTATTTTGATGGAAATATGACGTGATGTTTCTTAACGCTGGTACGTAATAAATTTAGTCAACTCGACGCTCAACCTGAAGACCATTAAAAATATGAAGTTTGACTAACGCCAATGTAATTTATATCAATCATATCTACATGCAATGCAGATCGTAAAGAAAGGAAGTTACACTGCTCATAGAAGTATTCACCGTCACAACGGATTAAAAGTTCCCAGCTAATTTATGTAACGAATGTTTTGTTGTGAAGCAACGTGATTCGTTTAATCTACTTGCAGGTAGTTATATAAATAGCCAAGACTGAGTCTCTCTCTATGAAGCAAGGTGTGCTAACTGAGCTAGCTACGGTAGCTAGGTGACCATACGATAACACAACAACCGCTAGCTTAGCATGTTAGCTAACCTGATCTACTGCAACACTCACCTTTTTAATATTTGACTTCGACGCGGGGTGAAAATCTTTCTTACACATAAAATTTGCAAATGACTTCCCCATGATTAAACAACTAACGTTAACAGTCCAAGCTCAGTTGAACCAAAAAAAGGTAACTCGCTTTGTTTTTGCTAGCTGGTATTTACTCTCTCTCTCTCTTTACTCGACAAACTACGTATACAAACGTCGCCTTCGTGGAGATGAAGTCAGCTCCTCATTGGACGTCTCGGTTCAGTCATGAGAAGCCTGCTTCCGACTCATACGAATATGAAACTATCTTCAGCTCGGTATTGTTTCCGGGCTAAAGAGAACGTACGAACTGTGACCTTTGGCCTCATTCTTGGGAATCCTGAAACGAAAGTGGAAAGTAACAGTATACGACAAGACTGTTTAGCAGTGGTAAGCATACGTCGCTCCATCGATGAGCGTAATCGGTGGTTAACAGCGCAGTCTCAGGTACTGACAGTCATACTCTCCATAGAGGAGCAGACATCAGATATGTTTTGTTTTTGATTATCTAACTACCATTGATTGCTTCCATTCTCAGGTTGTTTATCTGCAACAATGTTTCCGTCTTCCTGTGACACATTTGTGGCTCTACCTCCCTCCACCGAAGGACAGCGCATAATCTTCGGGAAGAACTCGGACAGGCCTTGCGATGAAGTCCAGGAGGTGGTACACTTCCCTGCCAAAGACTATGATGCAGGGGAGAAAGTTGAGGTAGGTAGAACAGACAGCTAGATCCATCTTTAATTTTTACGCAGTGGGAATTGTTGTTTGCTTTATAATACTTTTTGATATCCAGTGACAGCTTTGCTCTCTGTTTTTGCTCGTTTGAAAAGTGCACATACGTGGAGATTGAGCAGGCCGCCCACACCTACGCAGTTGTTTTGAGCCGACCAGCTTGGCTTTGGGGGGCAGAAATGGGGGCAAATGAGCACCAGGTGTGTATTGGAAATGAAGCGGTGTGGGGCAGAGAGAGTGCTGATGACGAGGAGGCTCTTCTTGGCATGGATCTCGTCAGGTAATTCTCCCCCAGAAGACTCGGAAATAATTTGTGTTATTACGTCTGTTACTTGCCAATATGTACCACACTGTGAGAAGTCACATTAAGATGATCTTGATATCGTTAAATGAATTTGTAATTGCAATAGTCACTGCCACATCATCAAGTAGAGAGGGTATTCAAAGGTAATAATGCCAGCCAGGCTGTCATTTTGAAATACATTTGTATTCTAATGAACTCCGTGGCTGAACAAAAGTTAATTAAAATAAAATATCCAGTTGAAGTAAAATTACTTGTCAGCTAACCATGTTGTCAAATTGCACAATTCAAGAGCAGAGGAAAGCTCATGGACAAGGCAAAATATGAACCTACCACTCTTTGTTTTACAGACTTGGACTTGAGAGAGCTGACACAGCTGAGAAAGCTGTGGATGTCATTACTGAGCTCCTGGAAAAATATGGCCAGGGAGGGTCTTGCATGGAGGATGAGTGTAGCTTCACCTACCATAACAGCTTCCTTATCTCAGACAGAAAGGAGGCGTGGCTGTTGGAAACGTCAGGGAAATACTGGGCAGCGGAGAGAGTGGCAGGTAACAAGACATGAATTGAGCATAAACCCCCCATTTGCTGTATTACATACAACTGAAAGGACTAGGTTCAAGAAGCATGCCATTGGTTATCCTGCAACATATGTCAGTTAAGGGGGAATATGAAACAGAAATGCCTTGCAAAAAAGTCTGACTGGGGCAAATGAATAGACATAGATCTACATGAGCACTGGCAGGCACACTGGTTGTCATGACGATCAAGTCCCTCCAGTCATGAGACTTTCTCTAACCAACAGACTGCCTTCTGAAGTGGCATTTCAACAACAGTATGGCTTGTATAGTAGTGGGATGTTTTATATTCATAGTAATTGATGTTTCACCCTGCTCTAGATGGATATCGTAACATCTCAAATCAGTATGGTATAACAACCAACATAGACAAGGAGCATCCAAAAATGAGGGAGTATGCCCACAGCCAAGGTTGGTGGGACGGAAAGGCACCTTTCAGCTTCGCCGAAGTCTATTCCTTCTTGACTACAGCCAGAATAGAAGCCTCTGGTAGCCGATACTGTGAAGGAAAGAACTTGTTGGAAAAAAGCAATGGTTAGTCAATATACATGTCAATGTGAAAATAAGGATAACTTTTGATTAAGAAAAAAAAAAAGCTATTTGTGTGCCTGTCCTTTTACTGAAGGTCACATCACTGCTGAGACAATGATGGATATCCTTAGGGATAAGGATAGTGGCATCAACATGGAGGGAATGTTTATGACTACAGGAAGTATGGTGTCTGTGATACCCAAGGATCCTGCTTTGCCAGGGGTTCACTACTTCACTGCAACTCCTGACCCTGAAAGGTACAGTGCTCCATCTTGCGTTATCTCGTCATGAATCTTCTTAATTCAATTTCACCGCATATGAGCAGATGTCCTGAATGATCCTTTTGTACGACAGGTCAGTTTTCAAACCTTTCATCTTTGTGAATGACATTAAACAGCTGATGCAGACCTGCTCTCCCACCTATGGTCTAGATGACCCCGTAAAGAAGAAACCTCGCTTCCAGAACAAGCCCGATCGCAAACACCCATTGTTTTCCAAACACGAAGTTGTGGCGGCTATCATTGAAACCACCAAGGTTAAAGAACTATTAACTCAAGTCTGCAAATTACCCACTGACAAGGAACCAACTCTGTTGTTGCATCAATTGATCTAGTGTGATCAGTGTGGGCTGCTGAAGATTTTATATTTATTTATTTATTTTTTTCTCTTTTAGGAAAGAGGAAAGAAAATTATGCAAAATATGAGGCAGCTAGAAAAAGAGAAGATGGCCGAGATGGAGGAACTTCTTTTAAACGGTGTCCAGGACTCTACGTTGGTGGTGAATCTGTTCTCAAACTCTGTTGAGGAGGAGATGAGTGTTTACAGCAAACGTTGAGGAGGGGATTATTACCTGTCTAAAGGACATACTAGATTCTTAGTGTGGCTGTAGCAGACAGCATGAGCCCCTGCATTTCTCCTAAAGTAGAAATATTGTCAATTTTAGTTTACCTTTCAGTCGGTCACAGAGCTTTAAAATAATCATACATGCCAACATTAAATATTGAAAAGGCTGTTTGCTATTAATTTTGTGTCCTGGAAGAGGATAAAGACTTGGAAAGAATACCTTTTGTTGATAATCAAGATTATTACAAGATACAAGTGCTCAGTGTTAAGTATTACAGTTTATTATATATACATTTTTAAAACACGATCATAAATATGCAGCTCTTTGCATAAAATGTGCGTTAGACATTCTGTTTTTTAATTTCAGTAGCAGACAAATTGATTACAACATTCATTATTAAGCAAGTTGTGTAGATGATGCAGTTCCATCTACATTTCCAACACTGCTTTGTTGGATAATGGAATGTGAATCAATTACACTTTCACACAAATACAACCCACAAAAACACATTGATATGGCATTGTTGGTTCTCTATTTGTATTCCTAAGTAACCTGAGATTCAAAATTACAGCAGATTAGCTAGTAGTTTCCAACATTCAGTTAAGGAAATTCCACATCAGTTGGGGATGATATAGTTATTAAATAATGCCTACTTAATGTTTACAAATTAAAAACATTAAGGTTTACATTAGCGGATAATGGAAATGCATTTACATTCCCTGAGTTCTTACTGACTCATTTTTCAGGCATTTAAGTTTCTAAGGCCATACTATCATAATATTATAATTTATTAAAAATATTACAATGGCATACTTGCAATGTCAATATAAAAAAAAATGCATAAAGAAAAACTGAGTGCAAAATGCTTGTTTTGACTGCATAACAGTGTATGCAGAACCTAAAAAAAGCAGCAGACCTTTGAAGTCTCTCCTAAAGTTTAGTACTGCTTGCTACCCAAGAGAGCTATCCAGAGAATTTCATGACCATATATTGTATGGCCTTAAAGTTCAGTCGTTTATAGTTGATTGCTTCTGGACCATCACAGTTTTTTATGTGCATTATCTTGTGTACCGCAAAGCCAGTTACTCACTTTGGAATACTTCACATTAAAGTGGCAATCTCGAAGAGCTCCGTTGCGTTGTCTTTGGCGGCACCTGTGGTGAAAAGCGGTAATTGCAGGTGTGTTTTTTGGACCTCACTTCCCAGAGATCCAAACAGTGTCGCCTGTGTAATGTCAGTCAGTTGATATTGAATGTTTTTTTTTCTTTGGATTTGCACTTGCTTTTGAAGTTTCATTAGTCAGTAGTCATCGATCTTTTCTTTTTTTTGTTCGGCCATAATAACAGTTTATTCACAATGCTAGCAGAGACCGGAAAAAAACAGTACGCCGCTTAACGTCACTAACTGTGCCTCTTGTGATTTGAATGCATGGTGGGAAAGTTGCCACAGACACCTGGTTCTTAATGCAAGGGCTTTCATCAATGGGCCATAGGCTCAATCACCATTGTGTTACCTCATTCAGCGATAGATAGTGACTTAACAAAAGATTTATATAAATGAAAATCTTCGGAGATCTTCGAGATTGCCACTTTAACTCTTGAACCTTACGCGGTGAAGCGGTAATATAGGGTGCTGTCTCGGAAGCCGTATTCCTGATGGATGTGCTGGAACACCCCGCCCTGCTGTAGCCGAGTCCCATAGAGCAGAGCCTCACCGCGGTCCTGTGCCAGCCCCACCTGCTGGAGCCATTCCACAAGCTCGCTGCCGAGAAAAGTGTCCACCATAGTCCTGTCCCCACACCTGTGAGTCAAAAGGAAGTATTCACCTAAGAGCCAGTTAAAGTCTCTCCACGGAAGAAAAATGGCAGAGGGGAAGCGATTGCCAAGGCAGAGAAGCAAGAGAGGCACACTCGGGGCCAAGCACATGCACCAGAGCTGCAGCAAATTAACGTTTTTTTATGTATTTGATTATGTCCATTAATGTGATGGATGGCCGTTTGCCGACGTGATTTAAGATCAACCCAAGGCACACAGTCGAGAGAGATATGTTCTCATCTAACTCCAGCAGGCTGGTGTTTTCTGGTAAGCAAGACTGAGTGCTCACCTTCTCTTTTGGACAATGTCCTGAAAACACTTGTCCTTGTGGTATGTGGTGAACTGGTAACATGTCATCCTGATGTCTTCAGGTAAATCAGTCTGTGGCTGTTCTTCTGGATCTTTCTTTCCATACCACAGGCTATATATCCTGAACATTGTTAAAAGAATATACACCTTAAACGTTTTTAATCTGTTTGGTGTATTGTTTCTAATGCAATCAACAACATAAATATTCCTTACCTCTTTTTAAACGGCAGCACAATCAAATGTTTGTCCAGCCCAAATATCCCAAAAGAAATAAATCCCTGGAGCCAGAAAGACACAACTGTGACCACAGCAATACTATGTTAAGATAACCTCTCATGATCTTAGTACTTTTGAGAAGACCTACCTGCCCATAGTTGGTCACAGCAGAGAAACATTGCAGCTCTAAATAGAGCCTCCCAGGAACACGGTTAAAGAGCAACCACAGGCAGCTGGAGAAATTCTACATGTTGCAACAGAAACGGACCGGGATGACATATTAGGGTCAGGCAGCATTTGGAAATAACTCTTAAGTGCTTTGTTGAACCTGTTTGAGGTAACAGGTAGGTGGAGTTCACTGCTTTAGGATAATTCAGATAGTGTCAATCCCAGAAAGGAATACAAAATTTACTTTAAAATACTTTCTGGTTATTTTCTAAACATTCTAGTTATATTTCTCTAGCAGTCAAAGCACATTAAAACAAATGGTACCCTACTATTTAAATAAGTAATTCATTACATTAACAGAAATTAATTGTCTTAATTAAATTGTTACCACAAACGGTAATCAGAATATTCTCATGTTATTCAGTAATGTTCTACCCCCAATCATTATTGACACTTGGAAATTAAATAGCTTAGCCATCTGTCTATACTTTGTGAGGGACACATACTAATTTAGGGACTATGGCTAAGTTAACAGGTGTAGAAGTAAATGGTGTTGGTTTTCTCACAGCAAGCAAGCCGACAGTCAGAAGTAGACACAGGAGCACGTGACGGGCCAGTTGTCTATCTGCAACCTGCTGGAGCTGCTCCACTTGAACGAGTAGACAGTCTGGTGACTCACATGTATTCCCACACTGACCTACAGGGGGCAGCAGGACACAGGACTTAGATGATGTATTGGTAAACTATATAGCAAGCAACAGACTTGGACTAAGGTGGTCCAAGTTGAACAATTAATTTAAAAGAAAGAAAAAAGAAATCCTTGACATTCCTGAAAATATTTAGGTCATTTGTTGATACTTTTTAAATATATTTTTTATTAAAGTCAATTGTGAAATATGTAAAGCTTTTTTTTTTTACACAAAAGTTTTCCAACATTTTATATCATCGGCCTATTCAAAGATATCTCTGTTACTCTGCACTGAACAAAAGCGCTGGTCAGTTGCTTAATACAGTACCTGTGTGCACGGCTGCTGTGTCGTTCATGTTTGTGCTGATAATCGTATCAGGCATGGGCTGCGGTGGGGCACAGTCACATATGAGGCACTCTGATAACAAAGAGGCAGAAGTGAGTAATTCTCAGACAACATATTTACACATTCTTATCAAATATGACCTCAATTTACACTACTGACAGTGAAACTACATATACAATACAAATACTTTTCCATATGTTCAGGACCGACATGGTACTCTCCTCTCTCTATAGATTTATACTCAATTTGCTGGCCAGGAATTATGCACGGTGCAAGAATACTTTGTTGCAGGTTTGTATGTATGAAACCCCAACCCCCACAATTAAATATTGGCGTAGGCCAATATTTAATCCTTTGTGCAGTCTCTATTCTATTTGCCATCATTGTTTTGACAGTCTCCTTTGTCTGAAGAAGTCAATGTGTTTACTTTGACCTGTTACAGTGTTAGGTTGGGATCATGTGACATGTCACTGACCTGAATCAGCCTAATGACAACAAGCTGTTAAATCATTGGTAAATGAGAGCAAATAGAGATATTTATTGTACAGCAGTACAGATAAGAAGTTTATGCCGCCATTACCATCACTTGACCTTGACTGACGTGCACGTTTATTTATTTCTTTATTGAGTTGACCAGTGACCTTAACATATGACTCGTGTGATTTATGTAATTTGGATTTTCACAGATAAGATTGGGCCACAGTTACAGTATATCTCTGACCTCCCAACCACTCACAAGCATGAGAATAAGCTTAGATCCCTGAGCAGGGGCCCTCTGGTCATTCCTAAATCTAGATTTAAGACTAAAGGATACTGATGCTGTCCCAGAGGAGCTCAGGCTGGCAGAGTCTGTCACTTCATCAGACATGTCTCTGTGGCTTTGTTTTGCTACTGTCCTCTTTTGTGCAACCGGTTTCAGATATTCTTTGTCTGTGAACCGTGTATTGTTAGCAAGCTATTTTGCAGATTAGTGTGCTGTATTCCTACACGTAACTGTGGCTTAAATGAGGAACCACTTATTATTCCACCCGATAATGTCATCACTTGAGGTTTTATACTTTTGACAGTTCTCACTTTGTAATTTTCGTAACAAACAAATTTTTTTATTTTCTCTCTAGACATTGGCTTATTGATTACAATGGCCCATTTCCTTTCCAACTGAGATTTAAGCTGTTTATTTAGAATATTACCATTACCTCTATCAATCCCTTACTCTGATTAAGACACAGTACCATTAAAATGAAAATGTCTTTTTGCGCTCTAATTCAGGCGTTAACTGGTCACTGTGCTCTACTGAAAATCTCTTAACTATGTGTACTGTGCAGAGTACCTGACAATTTTTCAACATCATCAACATGAGCAAGATTAGTGGATTAGTTCTATAGAAGAATGAACCAAGTACCTCTGTTGACACTTCCTGGTGAGGTGGCTGGCTCAAACAGAGTCTGTCTCTCTGTTTCATCTTCAGGCCTCAGATCCTCTCTCTCCAAGACTTGGTAATTTGGCTCCCAGCTCCCTCTACTGAGGCCCACGAGAGAGACCCCTCCCAGTAGTAGACTGAGAGCAAGGACAACTGTGGTGCAGATGACCTGACAAGGAACAAAGATATAGAGGGTTAGGTAATTCACAGTGGGTACGGTAACAGTTTGCTTCATGACCACTGAGTACACCAGATAAATGATAGCAGAAGACTGTAAAATGAGTTTTGCATGTATCATTACCTGCGGCCTGCCGTAAAAGAAAGCCGAGTCAATTGTTTCAGACATTTTTTCTCCAGAAATGAGCAGTACTGCAGTGACTGTGGCTGGAACCCTGGTGACCAAGAGAAAACGTAAGAGCATTTAAAAAGCTCTGGCCACTGAAAAGCCATTTGAAAACATGCTATATGTAAACAATATAGATTTTACACAATCACAATTCACATAGCCTAGGTTATTAATATCATTTTTGACAAATATTTGTAGACACGAATAACCAGAGAACTAAAGCTCTAATCTGTGATGTCATCAAATCTAGAGCTGCTCAAGACTGATGTTGAACTGGAGATTTGGACTTAAAACGTTTGTTTTGAGCTTGTATATCGAAGTGAGAGTTACTTCAGTGCAGTGCTAGCAGTTATGAACATGGAAATGTGTACATAACCTTGTAAAATCCACATCAGTACTGTTTCTGTGTCTACATATTTGGTCTACCATTCACATTTAACATATCAGCTCCATGATTTGAATCTCTGACATCCTTTGATCCTTTGGTCAAAACAAATTTAGACTTGCCTGTCCAAAACCCTAAGAATGACCCTAAGAAGTTCTCTAGGGCGTATACTCTGGCAAACCTGCTTAGTTTCATTTCTTTGTCTTTGTGTTTGTGACAGACTCACCCCCAGCCTACAATCACCAAGATCCCTGGTGAAACCTTCAGATCCTTCTTCAGTAGCACAAGAGAAAGTGCTATTAAGCCTAAAACAACACAATATGTATTATAAAGTTACCCATCACTATAATGCACATCCTAGAGCCCATTGGGATAATGAACAGTAGAATACACAACAGAAATATATGGAATGAGGCTAGTGTGTAACAGACTGTGTGCACAGAGGACATACCTGGCCATACATAAGTACTGTAGAGTGAGGTATATAATAAGGTGAAAGTCAAAACGTGTCCAATGAAGCTGTCTTTCCTCACCACAAAGTTCCACAGGATCATCCCAATACAAGTAAGAAACTGGAGGTATAGAGGGGTAATATGTTGTTAAAAAAAATTAAATTAAACATATCTGATGATATTATGTAGAATATTTTAGGTTTCATGAATACAATAACTAATGCTTTAGTTTAGACTACATTCAATAATCATTCAATAATCACATGAAACGTGTGTACTGTAAGTGTGCTCACCTGTGCCAAGAAAAGGTTGACCGTAAACATGTGAGGTAGTCTGTTAAATTTCTTACTTAGAAACATGACAGCTATTGTCCAGACCTATCACAGAAACACATTCTCCATTAAAACTTTGAAAGCTTACCCACAAAGTGTTATGAATTAAACAATAGAGCAGTTGTTAGGTGTAATTCATATTAAAAACATTGTTAGCATTAATACCATTTCAAAGCAAACAGGCAATTAAATTGTTTAGGAGGATGGCCCATATTTAAGAAACAACAAAGGGAATGAAATATATACCTAAAAAAAGCATACTTAAATTTAAAGATGTATTTCAGTACAACATAGACCTTCTTTTTAGTAGCAATGTATGTATGGTTCCTTAAAATATGTAATGAAAGTGAGAATGAGTACGGAACTAAACCTAAGCCATCTGTTCCCACTTCCTGCTGGTGATTCTGAGCGGATTAACTCTAAACTTCTCACCCTGCTGCAATTCTGACTTCTTACATTACGTTCTGCATCTGCTCTTAGTATCAATGCTTCAATTTGCAACACATTTCATGGGAAAATGTTTCAGTGTGGTCTCTAGACGGTACTATCTAACAGCATCATCAGGTGTTGTTCAAATTAGTTTAATTTCCAGTAATTGCCCCATATCCTGTTGTGCGAAAACAATTAAGTCAAAAAGGAGCTTCTGTAATAACATTAATGAATTGTGCTCTGTTAGCATGTACTGTTTTCCTTAAATTCAGCATACTGTCAATAAACAAATGAAACAGTGAACACAAAGCCAGTTATGGACAGTGATTTTGATAATAATAGTCCTCATTCCACAATGACGTGGGTGGTCATCACTCACCAGGGCAACTAAGCTTACAATGCTTATGTTAAAGCTAACATTCTGTAATGAATCCGTCAACAGTGTAGGATCCATTCCAGGGATTGTCAGCAACCAGGCAGAAACATACATTATTGGAGCAGAGAGAAAAGTGCTTATTACCATCCCAGCGGTAACCTGTTGGGAAGCAGAACACCAAAATCACTATGCAACACTGTTGTAGGGCATGGAGGTTGTAATCTACAGAATCTGAGTATGTATCTGAATATCAGGCAGGAAGGTTGGCAGGTAAATAGATAAGCAACTCACAACTTCTAGCTCCATGTTATAATGGGCAGCATAGATAGCAACACTTGGCGCGGTGGGGAAGACACCATAGATAAAGGCATAGTTGGAGAGGCTTGACTTGTTCAAGGAGCTGGTGTTGCTATTGTTCAACAGATCCACCATGTCTTTACATATTAGGGGCATCACTAACCTAAAGAGGAAGCAACAGCAAATGTGTGAAATTTCAATTAAAAGATTGTTGTTAAGTGACCAGTATTTTAGTAGTTAGTTAACTGCATGGAAAGTATGGTTGGAAGCCTAGAATCATTACATGGTAACTGTACACTGTAGATGCCACTCCTTTTATTGGACAGCCTGAGTAGGGTTGGGCAATATGGCTGAAAAGTGATATGATATTTTTGGAGCCAATGTCGATATTCGATACAAGATCATGCTTTTTCTACAATACATATCCACATAATGTCTTTAGTACATTTGTGTAACAACACACCGTACATGAGGAGGTACAAGAGGGTGGAGTCGTGACAGAGAACTGGAGCAAAGGAGAGAAAGGGAGAGGATTTTTAGTGTGGCTTTTTAGGAGCAACGGTGTTGTGAAATTAAATTAAAAAGCACGTAGAGTAATTTTTCTCGATATTAAAAAGCATGTAGACTAATTTATCTCGATAATCACGTTTTCGTATCATCATCATTGATATGTCTATATATTGCCCAGCCCTAGCCCTAAGGAATGTCTGACTCATTCAAAACCTCAAGCAAACTATGTTTGTAGTTGTCTCCAAGACTTGAACATGCTTGACTTGAACCACAGTCCCAAGGACCATGTAATTATAACTACATGAGTTAGTTTAACATGAGTTCACAAAATATGATAAGGACAACCACTATTTACTGTAAATAAAACAAAGATCGAGTACGAGTGCATTATTAGCGCACATGCAAAAAACAAGCCAAATATTTGTCATCTAAAACATTCAAACATTCATTTTCCAACCCCAATTCCCCAACTTTATTCACTCACAGTTTTGCTGTAATAAGCAATATCAGCGCCACGACCGTGGACTTGGTTAATTTCTTCAACTGGCCCACCATAGACAGACCCAAGTAGAACAGTGCTGCTCCCCCGAAAGAGTTGGCCAGGCCATCCACAAATTCAACCATGAACGCTGGAATTCTCTGTTTCAGAAGGAAGTGAGCTATGATGCCAATGACAACCATGAACACAATAGGGTTCTTTAGGACCTGCAAAACTACAAGTCCAACGATCAGAAGCTTGCTCTGCTGCTGGTTTCTCTGATTTTTCCACTTCTGGATCTCACAGAAAGCAAAGCCAATGGGATTCAGCAGAACAAGGGACACAGGTGCTACCAGGTAGATGTATTGGAGGTATTCTGGGTATGTGTCCCTGTACAGGGCCTCAACTATGGCAAAAGACAACAGAGTGAGAGATTTAGTGATGACAGTAGAACACTACAAAGCATAACTTGTCAGATCTGACCTGCTGGGATATGCCTCTGCAGTAAAACCTTCCGGTGAAGAAAATTTAAACACTGGTCTGGTTTGTAAAAGTTGATTTCTAATTTTAAGATAGAGCTTACAAAAATGGAAACAAGCTAAGATACCCCTTGCTGACTGATGCATAGACAGACAGATAAACACACACACACACACACACAGACATTACATTGACACAGAGCATGGCAGTATAGTGAGGAATCAAATATACTTTAGGTGATAGGCACTGTACTCACCAATAGGATATCCCAAAGCAAAATCATTGCTTTGAGTGGCAAATATTGAGAAGAGGCCAGCCTTACTAAAGCGACTGTCAGGACTGGAAACCAATAATGTAAGGATGCAAACAATGAAAAACACAGACACTTTGGCGATGAGGATGCTCCACAGAAATGGCCAGATGACATTACCAAAGTCCAATAGTACCATGTTCTTGAATAACAGTGCTGGAAGGGCGAATTTTGACACAAAATTCCCCAATCCTTTGGCTTGTGTGGATGTAATGATGTTTGCTCTCCCTGCAATGTATCCACACAATATGATCCCAAAACACTCCAAAAGAGCTGGGAAGAGCCTGGCAATGGACATTGTTGAAGGTGTATCGGGAGAGCCTCCATAGGACGAGCTGCTGCTTTCGACAGGGGCCTCCATGTCGCTGGTCTTTGAAATATCACCTCTCACGCCTGATCTGAGGTCATATTAACGTTGTCGCCGTCCTGCTCGTCACTGCCACACTACAGGGGAGACAACCAGTCTTAACATTATTTAGCGTTTGTAACATTTCAACAGACTGGTTAGACTAGTATGTTAATAGCTAGTCAACGAAACCAACGTGTTCGTCCGTCCAAGTAACTACATGAACAAAACAAAACGTGTCTAACATGCAATCATACACAATATACAGTACATCCGTCCAATGAGCTGTACTTCCCATTCCCATGATGAATTAACGGTAGCTAAGCAGTAATGACATTCAGCGGTTTTAAAAGCTGGGCTGGGTTGTTTTCATCCAGTACCTGTAATTTAATAAGTAGTTAAAGAAACATTGTTGCGGCTTTTTGAGGGATAAGTTAAACCTAGGTATGAATCGCCATCTATTTATAACCATGTAAAACGTTACCTGCTGTTTCGTTGAGAATAAAAAAATAAGATTTGTTTACGTGAAGTAAGTTTCAGGCGATGCGCCTCTGTGGTTAGAAGTAAGTTAGTTAGCAAAATGTGCGCTTACAGTACTCTACGTCAGGTCCATGTCAGGTTGGTGCATTAAAAAAACCTTCGAATCGAATCATGCCTCGCCAACTTTCATGATTCCTGTTTTGACAGCGAGGACTTCACCAATCACAGTTGGAGGATTGGATAAGGGCGGGACCATTAAGGCTCTTCCAATGCGCAAGCGCACTGAGTCATTGCCCAGCAGTGAAATAATAGATCATAAAAGATGAAGGCTACATTTGAATCAAATGCAAATGCCGTCTTCTTGCGCTATACGGGTAATAGATGATAATTCTCATGGTTCTATTTCATAATGCACTGATATTTTCTTAGGTTTCTCATAAATATTTTAAATCATTTATTTCATAACAAATATTTCTATTTTTTCTTACATATTTTCACATATCTTAAAATAGAGGGAAAGATGTTTTAGTTTAAAAAAACAACTTTTTTTTCTATTAGATCTTCTAATGCAAAGAACATACAGTAATTGTAAGCATGTAAAGATGCAGAAACTTGGTTACGTCCACCTTTCAAAGATACTGTTTATTAGGCTTGTGCTGTTGGTCCGTTTGTTGTCCCCTCTAACTCATATTTAAAATTGTCCTCCTTAACATTGACATTGGTGAAATTCCTAACATTGTACAAATCAGCTGAATTAGAATCACAAGTTACTCAGCAACCCACATGGAGCAAGAATGCAGTACAAACATAAGTCTCCCTGAAAACTGACCAAACTCTTTTATTCAATGACATTTTACATGTAAAGTACAGCTGTAACATATTCTAAAATGTTTGCTGTCTTTCAAATTAATATAGCATGTTTACATCTGAAGCAGAAACACACAAATGTAAAAAATATAGCTGCTTTTTCAGAACATATACTAGAGGAAGATATACAATTGTATAGAGTAAACTTATATAAAGTCTAGAAACAAATATGACACAAATATCCAAAACCAAACAAGTAATGTTGATTACAAATTGTACAGCAAACTATAGGTTGTAAATGCTGCATCAAACATACAGTGGTTACAAGTACTGTACACAAATGCAGCATTTTTGTTCTGTTAACAGAATCACGCAGATCTCTAGAGCATGCTCAACTCAATGAGACGGCCTGCAAACACTCCTAATGTCCCAATGAGACATACTGCCATGAACACACACAGTAGAATGTGATCCAACACCATGGCCACAAACTTCCACTCTTCAGCAGCCTGTAAAAAGAGGAAGAATATGTCACTCACAAAGGCAAGAGGAAAGAAGAACATTCCTACTTCCCTCCCTCATTAAGAGAAACTTACATTGTTGGATTCCTCATCTGACTTCATGGTTTCTGCAATGTACTTGACCCCTTCAATGGCACTGCGCACATCGGGATTCCTGGTGATGGGTGATTGGTAGTGGATAGCAGTAGCGGTGGGCTTGCCAGATATGTCTGAGATGTCAAAATCCGTCCTATAGATGTTTTTGTCCTGCTTCTCCTCGCTTGGACGCTTCATTGTTGAGAAGAACATGAGGGTTGGAATGGTTTCGATGAAAACCTGCCATGACAAGAATATAAATGCACAATGTCAAAGAGTAGGCCTACACACAACGGTAGAAGTTGAGGAATCAATATAAGCATTCCATTCAGCCTATAACCACTAGATGGCAATATAGTGCAGAGGATTTTGAAGGATTATTTCTCCAGTCAAACTGCCAAACTCTGTGATGATGAGGTTGACTCCATTCCAGCCAGTCAACCCTAACGCACATTCCAGTGATAAAAATGTGTCCCTTTCAGCCCCCGTACCCACCTTGCGGACCCAATCGGGCATGGTGTGAGTGCTTGGGGAGCGGTGGTGGGTGTTGATGACAATGACGGTAATGATGATGGAGGCAATGACAAAGACCATGGTGAAGAGCATGTACTTCCCAATGAGCGGTACAGCACTGGAGGTTGAGGGAATCAGCTCCACAATGACCAGCAGGAACACAGTCAGAGATAGCAAAACAGAGATGCTGAGTGTCATCTTCTCACCTGGGGACAGATTGACACAACAATCAATCTTTGTTGTGGTCTTCATTCAGTATGGGTCAGAGATTACGTGGAAACATTTTTTTTTGTCAGAACCAATTGGTCTTGAATCAATCAATAAAATCAATGTGACCTTTATCAAACAAACTCAATAGACTGCAAAGACTGCAACCTTGTATCTTCTGGTTGGAAGACAACACATTAATTACATAGATTGTGTGCACAAAGTACAAAGTAGCTCTTAAATAATTGATCTTGTGTATCACTGCTCAATGTTTGTCACAATACATCTGCTGAGGTTTTTATTTATTGAGGCATGTTTCAAAAGGTGGCACACATTTAAGTTGGCTTAAATCACCAGTAAATCTAGAATGTTATTATAATTGCTAAGGAATGTTTATAATCAACCAAAGAAGCGTGTAGTCCGCACAAGCCTTTTTTCCAGACTCTGACATGAGCACATCCTGACAAGATGTGTTAAAATACCAACAGATGCTACGTTTGTAATCAGACGTGTTGAAAGATGGCGTTTTGTGTCTTCATGGCAATACATATTTAACCCATGTTTTGTTATTTTACAACACATCCATGTAGTAAGGAATGACCCACGGTGTGTTACTTGAACACATCGTTTCAAAAGTATATGTTAAAGCCTTCCTGGGACTAGGGTGGATGTGGGAAATCACTTCTTTGTCATCTCATGATAACCTTTTGTACAATCCTAATCCGGCCACAAGGGAGAGCTGTTTCTTTGAGCCTCAGCCAATACTTGAGCCCTCCCTAAACCATCTAATCAGGACTTGCTGTTGTGTTGACATAGTCTATGTTTACTATTATTATAACAACAACTGCACTATTCATTAATCAAAGCTAATTATATTAAAGGAATGAGACTTTTTTACTGAAGAAAATACACAAACAACAAGCATGCTCTGACACCATTTCATGCAAATAGAATTTAAAATATGTTGTTTTTTTGTTGTTCAGTAAAACCAATGAATCCAGAGAGAACACCATTTGGCACCAGCATCCCCTTCACAGTATCGTGTCAGCAGCCATATCGGAAATGGGCATCAAGTGATGTATTATACATTAAAGCAAGAGTCTGCTTGCAGACATGACAGCACAGAGGGACCATGGGTAATGAGGTAGATCTCAACACTGGGAACATGGCCAGATGTGCACAGAAACACTGTTGTTTCTGCCCTCGCCTGTGTAGAAACACCTCAGTCTGACAGTCAGCTTGAAGGACAAGGACTTGGTAAACAGAGGCGTCAGTTGATGTAGGCGATTCACACGAAAACATTGAATTATTAGTGTAACTATAGATATTAACTTCATTGGCCAGTTTACCAAACATCACAGAGTTCTATCAGTGTATCCCTCCAAGACAGACATACACACAGTGCGTCTCTTTAGAGAGGTAAGAACACAGGGTCACCCACGGTACGGCACCCCTGGAGTAGATTTACGGTTTAGTTCCCTGCTCAAATGCACCTCAGCAGTGATAACGGGCGTCTTTTGTAGAGGTCATTATAACGTCACTGATCTACAGCTTGCTTTACCGAGAAGTAAAATGTTAACATACCAGAGTCTGTAGGAAGATAGAAGACAAGGCCAGTCAGGAAGGAGAAGAGCATGCAGGGGATGATTACATTGACGATAAAGTAGAGGGGCAGTCGCAGCAGAAGGAAATGGTAGGTGATGTCCAGGTAAGGGGTTTCTGGGCAACAGGCGTAGTACACCCAGTGCTTCCAGCTGCGATAATCCTTCATCACCCACTCTCCACTTTCCATGAAGTTACTCAGATCAGGGCGGTCACTGTCCTAGTAAAAACAAGCAATAAGGAGATGTTCAACGCGTGACGAAGGTTGAATGGAGTTAAGATGTTTGTTTTGATACATGTTGATGATAAGTCACTACGTGAAGATGGATATGTTATCGTAAAATGGGAATTATGTCTCTTTGCGTGAACAGTCAATGCCCGAGGAGTTTGGCCATAAAAAAAAAAATGTTTGAAAGGTTTTTTACTGGATTAACGACGACCAAGTTGCCATCGTAGGTCCAGGTACCCAGCTTCATACTGCAGTTCTGAAGATCGAACGGGAAATGCAGGACAATAATTTCACAGTAGCTCCTAAAGATGGCAGGAGGGTTCCATGTGATCATGCCAGTGTGTTCCAGAAGCACTTTCGTCTCGTGAACGATAGCAAAGTCCCCGTCAGCACTGTGGGCACAGATAAACACAAGCAGCATCAACAAGGAGAATAATGTTAATACAGGGGGGACATCAGGGGCCTGGGGCTGGGCACGGCTAGCCAAGGCTACAGTCACGCGGTCCAACCAACCAGTGCACAGCCTGGCACAGGTTGTTGTGGCAGCAGAGCCGGTTGTCAGGGAAAAACGAGACCGCGTCAGCCGCAGCATATGGTATGGGGGGGG